>JAXBDA010002452.1:0-42538 GCA_036023075.1 Gaultheria prostrata
ATAAAAAGCTGAAAAGTAGACTCTCAAACACCCTTTACTTGCCCGCGTTTTTTCTTTATTTATAGTACTACTATATTTTTTTAATCAGACTCTTGCGTGTCTCCTCAAGCAAAGAGTACGCGTCAATTGAGACTCTTCAGTCTTAACCAATGTTATCAATCTCGTACCGGCAAGCGTACCGTTTTCTTGACCGGAACGGTACGTACCGGTACCGATCTGTATCTCGGTACCGTTTCGGTTTTGACGCAATAATTATTTTATATATATATTTCCAGAATTTAATATGTGAAATAATAGATAATTTTTGTAATAAAATTACATAATAAAAGCCCATAAAAAAGTATGGAATCTACTTTCACTATGATTATCCAAATATCAAGTCCATTAGTAGCCTAAAAAGAAGCAAGCCATTAGGGGTGCACATGGTCCGGATTGGACCGGTTCTCTAAAAATTCAGTAACCGGACCATTCTAACCGGCTCTAGAAAATTAAGAACCAAAACCTAACCAATACACATGTAGAACCTGTCCAGATCCAAACCGCAAGACTGGACCGATTTTGATTCGGTTCTGGTTCTATCCGATTAAGGAACACTTTATCACAACACATGAATTCAAAAAATTATTTAGAATTTAGAGCACCAAAACAATATAAAATAAGTAAATAAATAATTACAGGATACATAACATTTGAAACCAAATATGATCCACATCATCTACAAAGTACTTGACAATATACTACCAATAAAACAATTCCAAAAATTGATAAAAACAACCAAAAAAAAAAAAAGTAGCTTAAACAAATAATAGAATAGTCTAAAAATGAGAAATAATTTAAACAGCATGTCTTGAAGTGTAGCAATCGTGAAATTAAGGCGGAACAAAAAAGCATTGAAATTGGTAATTTGCCAATTTGGTATTAGTAGATTATAGTAATGTATTAAAAGTTTCTTAGCAAAATAGATTTTTACTCTAAATAGACATAAAAAGAATACCTTACTAGAAAAAAAAACATTAACTTACCAAATTAAGATACATAATCTTGTATATTAATAATTTAAATTATGCATATCAATTTAATATATATGTTATATAGTCCGGTTCGGTTCTATCCGTGGTTCTTAAAGTGAGAACCAGTAACCGAACCTAATTACCGGTCCTTAATTTTTTAGAACCATAACCGGACCAATGAATCGTAGAACCTAACCAAATCGACCGGTTCGGTCTGGATCGGATCTGTTTGACGATTATATCGATTTTCTTGTGCACCCCTACAAACAATTATAACATAATACTTACAAGCCCAACTTGAGCCCAAAAGAATAAAGACTAAAAACATCATCAACCCTAGTTTGGAAAGCAAGTAGTCCTTCTCCTCCTTTGTTGCAGCAGTGCGTGTTTTCCTTGTGCGGCGCTATCTTCACGCAGCAACGAAAGGAGACGATATTGTTCCAAATCAGGTACCGCTTTCCTCTTCCTTTCTTCTCGCTCTTCTTCTTCACGCAGCACTGATCATCTTCGTGCGCATCTGCGCGTATCATTTTGTACCGGACGAGATCCGGGAAGTGGCCGGAACGGCCGGAACAGAGCGGTATATTGGGCGGAACGGAACATAGTGAAGCATATACCGTTTTTGCTCCGGTACACGGGACGAACATTGGTCTTAACTCTTTTCAGTCAGTTCAAAAAAGAAAAAAGAATCTCTTTCAGTCAGTTCAAAAAAGAAAAAAGAAAGAAGAAAAATGGGGCTCACAATCGCCCCTTTTCAGAGAAAAGAAAACGTACAAGTCTTCGCATCTCATTAGCTAGGGTTCGTGGTACCCAAGAAGCTGCAGAATATCCGAGAATCTGTGAACGGCGACCATCATCTTATTTCATCGCCTCTCTTTATCTCTGAACGGCTACCATCGGTATTCAAAACCCTAGGTCTCACTGCTCTCCCTTTATATATTAGAATATAGATTTTTTCGGTAATAATGTATTGCTTAGTAGTTTATTTATTGATGTTTCTTCTTTGTTTCCAAACCCTAGGTCTCTGCGATGGACGGAGCTCCGATAGACGATGGATTTCCGGCGGAGAGGCTATTCAACCAGGGATACTCGTACACGTACGATGATGTAATCTTCCTCCCTCACTACATTGACTTCCCAACAGATTCGGTCCAGCTCTCCACCAAACTCAGCCGCAACCTCAACCTTTCAATCCCCTGTGTCGCCTCCCCAATGGACACCGTCACTGAGTCCTCTATGGTCGTTGCCATGGCTGCCATAGGTGGCATCGGCATCGTTCACTCTAACAACTCCCCATCCGATCAGGCCGCCATCATCCGCTCTGCCAAGTCTCACCGTATCCCCTTCGTCTCCGATTTATTATTCAAATCTCCTTCTGATTCTATCCATTCCATTGGGGAATTTGGTTCTTCACCTTCGTACATTCTGGTTACCGAGTCCGGCACTAGGAAATCTAAGTTGCTAGGTGTGGTCACAAAATCTGATTGGGAAGCGTTGAATGACAAGGAGGCTAGGGTTTCTGACTACATGGTCAAAGTACCCATCTCAGCTCCATCCGAGTATAATTTCGAGCAAATTGCTGCATTTTTAGCTGCAAAAAATCTTGAATTTGTACCTTTGGTGAATGAGAGTGACCATGAAGTAGTGAATGTAGTGAGCGCATCTGATGTAGACAGAATTAGGGGGTTTCCAAAGTTGGGAATGCCGTCGATAGGGTCAGATGGCAAGTTCATGGTGGGAGCGGCAATTGGAACAAGGGAATCGGATAAGGAGAGGTTGGAGCAATTGGTGAAGGCCGGGACCAATGTCATCGTGTTGGATAGTTCTCAGGGAAATTCAAGCTATCAAATTGACATGATTAAGTATGTCAAGAAGACGTATCCGGAGTTGGATGTGATTGGTGGGAACGTTGTGACAATGTATCAAGCAAGCAACTTGATTCAGGCTGGAGTTGATGGGTTGAGAGTTGGTATGGGGTCCGGCTCCATTTGCACCACGCAGGAGGTCTGTGCTGTCGGCCGAGGACAGGTAATGGTTAATGAGTATGTCAAGTTGTTTGCTTTGTTGTAATCACTTTATCTATGTCTGTTTCAATTGAACGACACTGGAAAATCTACAGAATCGATACATAAGGTTTCCTTTTGTGAAATTCATGTTAGTTATTGAATCCATGGTAATTGGTAATTCATGAAAGTTGGCTTTCCAGATATGTCCAATTGCAACGTGATGCAATTATGCTTGACCCAAAGTATCCTTAGCTTAAACAAAATACCAATGCTAATGGCTCAAGAGCTGACCATGAGTAATTTCCAAACTCGCCAATTGCAAGTGGACCTACTACTTTGATCACGGCTTTGCTTTGACACCAAGTAAGATTCGACTTTACGTTCTTTTTTATATCAAAGCCTCTAAATACCTACAACACACAATAAAAGAAATTAAACTCCAAGTAACAATATAAACGGACCCAACAACAATTAATTAAGGGGCGTTAATGTGATCATTTACACGTCTATCAGTTATTCGTTGTTGGGTAAATCTAAGTGGAGCAGGGTTGGGAATTATCCTCTATAGCTTGGGATACAAACAGTGATGGCCTCTGGTCTCTAACCTGAATGAAATTTTTCCTAGTGGAAATTGACTCATGCAACAAGTTCCAAATGAGGCACAATGATAACATCTAGTAGTAGCTTCTTGAGAAGTTAGTATAACTCTAAATTGATTTGGGTTATCTATGCCATAGAGTTTTATGATGACGGTAAGTTCTCTCTTATTTTATGGGTTGTTCTAATTTTTTTTTCTTTCACTCTCTTTATTTCCTTGAAATTGCGGAAGGCAACTGCAGTGTATAAGGTTTCATCTATTGCGGAAAGAAGCGGTGTTCCTGTCATTGCTGATGGTGGCATTTCAAACTCCGGACATATTGTTAAGGCTTTGGTCCTTGGCGCTTCAACTGTAATGATGGGAAGCTTCTTAGCTGGAAGTAATGAAGCTCCTGGAGCTTATGAGAATCAGGTGATGCATGCCATGTCGCGTTCCTTTTATATTGTTTATGAAAATAATGAGTTGTTTGTTTGTGATATGGAATATAAGTCCTTCGATCGTTTATGTGCTATGCACAATCTTTATTTAGCATTTACCTTGTTGACTTGTAGTGTGCGCTATGGACATTCAGTATCTTTGGTATATCTACGTCGATTCATTTCGATTCTTTTCTCACTTTTAATTACAGAAAGGAGATGTATTTATGTTCTCTTTATGTTGATGTACGCCTATAAAGGAGGGAAGAGATAGACTTACAAGCTGTGTGATGTAAGGCCTTAATTTTCTCTAATGAGAGAACAAGGGAAGGGGGTATGAATGATTTTTCAAGATATAGTCAATAGTTTTTGAAAATTTTGGATTGGAAATCATTTTGTATCTCATTATATTACTTCCTCAGCCTTGTTATAATTATCTTTTATGCTGGATGGTTTGGATGAAGGAAGATAAGTATGGCATTGAGATATGGATTCCATCAGTCCTGGTAGAAAAATACACTCAAATCAATAACAGATGACGTGTTGGCAACTAGAGTACGATTTTATATTTCTTGTTTGTATGGCTAGTTTTCCGTCTGGAGTAAGGTGTTTTATTGTGCACTTGGGGGACGCAGAAGCAGCCCATGTTTGCCTTTTCCTCTAAAGTCGTTCCTTATTATCTCTTCCCACACGTTTATGTAACAGGGTGGCCACCGCATCAAAAAATATCGAGGCATGGGCTCTCTAGAAGCAATGATGAAAGGGAGCGATGCCCGATACTTGGGTGATACAGCTAAGTTGAAGATTGCTCAGGGGGTTGTTGGAGCTGTTGCAGACAAAGGCTCTGTCTTGGAGTTTCTGCCATATAATATGCAAGCAGTTAAGCAGGGTTTCCAAGATCTTGGTGCCTCTTCCTTGCAATCTGCTCATGAACTATTACGACAATCAGTACTAAGGCTCGAGGTATGATATAATACCAGCTTTTATCTGTTATACCTTCTATGGTTCTGAGCTCTAACCAGTACAACAATTATCACTAATCTATAGGCTGAAACTATAACTTAGCTATAAACTTAAAGCACAGCTTATTCCATCCACAATCCATCTAATTTCAATTCCTGCTTATTGAGAGTAATTATTTTGCTCATTTGGCGGACTATTAAAGTTTCCTTCCACGAGTCCATGACCACTGAAAGATGAGAGTTTCTGTGAAGGTTATATAAGGAGGAAGAAGTTCACTATAGTAATTCTGTCCAATGATATGATTTGTTACTTCTGCTTGTACAGGTTCGTAGTGGTGCAGCACAAGTTGAAGGAGGAGTTCATGGGCTGGTTTCTTATGAAAAGAAATCATTTTGACATTGGGAGCCCTTATATTTGGAATTCGGGACTTCAGAATGTATACGAGATTCATATTCCAAAATGGGTAGCTTTCATGTTGTAATGGAGAGGACCTGGTAGTTTTGTGACCAGCCTTTGCGCCGAAGGCACTTGCACTTGCTCTGGGGGAAATATGTAATGCATCCCTTATTGGTTGTCCATAATGTGACCAGCTTCACCCTTTGTTACATTTTTGTGTTTCTTTTTAATTTATTGCTCGAGTGTACTATTAAGGAGGGTTAACAAGAGATTGGACATTCAATTGACGTTGAAATGTTTGATGCTATAATGTGACCAGCTGCACCCTTTAGGATGGCTGTTTACAAAAGTCCTGTCCAAAGTTGGCTACTCTTCCGAGTTATTTTGTTCTCTTTCTCCTCTTGGATATACATTTACACTTTGCTGTACATCCCTCAGGCTTAATCAGGACACCACCACCAAGTCGGCCCTCAGATTCAGGGGCCTATTATTCTAGCTTTCATACAACTACTGAACAGCGGAAATTCTCGAAGGATGAATGGTATAAGTTCACCAAGGACTCCACCAAGAAAGCACTGGAGGAACTTGTTTCCTCTCCTGATTTTAGCAAATGGGCTATTGCTAATGCAGAAAGAATGACTCTCCTAATGAAGACACCGTTGTTCGGCATTGAAGGTGGGCTACCTTGGTTTTAGCAATTACTTGGCTTCTATCCAATTCTGTTGTGTGAAGATGAACTGTGCAAACAAATGGTATAATTGGGTTTGAAATATTGCTCAACCCACTTCGACGTGGGTTGCTTTGCAGTAGAACAGTTTGCGAACGGCAAGAGACTCTGAGGCATTGCTTTGTATCATTCATCTAGGGTTTGTAGGGAAAGGTTAGCCTGTCGACTTTAGGTTGATTTTAGAATTTAATGTAAAACTAGGTTGACACGCCATATTGACATAGATGTTAGGATTGTTTGCTTTCCTCTCATGGCATGTCTTCTTGAGAAGTACTTGCTTTGGTGTATGCTTGCTTCCCACTCATAGCAGCCAAATCTTGGATGAATCTTAGTTGTTTCTCTTTTCATTACATATTCGCCTGTGCATGGTGCAGGATTTTCACTAGCAATGCGCTCCCACTATAGTAGTCGTCTTTTTGAGATGAGCCCTTGATTTTTTTGCTAGTAAGATAAGATCACCATAACACCAGTGCAATGACTAGACAAAAAACAAGACTGTTGGATGAAAACGTACTAGTCAAGCTCGACTTGGTGTTTGACTCATTGAAAATTCACACTAGGATTTTGGGTATGTCGCATGAATAAACCAATCATAAATACACGTTTTAAGATCCATAAGTTTGCATAGAAATCTCAAACATGCTACTATTACCCGCTATATAAGTTTGCATAAAAAGGCTTACTATTGCCTTGAGAGATTCTCTCTCTAGAAGTTAGAATACCTAGGGTTTAGTCCCTTCTCCTGCCGGTTTTCTCCCTTCCGGCCTCCTCCCTTCTCTCTTTCCCCCCTTTTCCCCCTTCTTTCTTCCTCTTTTCTTTCACTCTGTCACCCCCTTGTCCGATTGAAGTTTGAGGTGTGGGGCTGCCGCCTCTTCGCCCCACCCTTCCTCCCCGCCTCTTGCCGGACACCCACCATCAACCAATGGCCAGCCGCCATCCCCCACTGCCCTCCACCACTCCTCCTTACCCAGATCCACTTTCCAGACCCACCCTCCCCCTCCTCGGCCCCCATCCTCTTGAACCAGCCGCCATCTACCACTGCCCTCCATCACTCCTCCTTACCTAGATCCTCTTTCCAGATCCACTCTCCCCCTCCTCCTGAACCTCCACCAGGATTCTTGGTGCTGACGGTGGGTTGATTTTGGGTGCCTCTGCCCCCTCCGGCTAATAAAGCCTCCTGATGCCATGGGCGGCGGCTATGGAAGCTTGTTCTTATCCGAGGTAGTGACTGATCGACAACTCGTTGGAACTCGGTGTGACTCGGAGCTACTCAGTGGGGCAACTCAGTGGGTCTCGGTTGTACCAGTTCTTTGGGTTTATGATTAGTTAGTTTTTTTTTTTTGTTGTTTTGCTTTATTTCTGTTTTTGTTCCCGATTACTTTGTGCTGTATTGTGCTATGGTTTGAGCCGGGAGTCCGTTGGGATTCTCTCTGCTAGTGATTGAAATGGGCTCATCATTCCTTCCCCTAAGTGTCGGGTCTGCTCAGGCAGGTGTGTCAGTGGCCTAGTTTGCCTATTACCATTCTCTTTTCACTCGCTAGTGGGTTGGTTTCATTCCTGTCTCTCGTTGTAATCGGTGCCGGATGGCTGTTGATATAATATCTTGACATTTTCAAAAAAAAAATACTAATAAAAACTAAACTCTCTCCATCAAGTCTTGTTCCAATGTTTTTGACCAATAAAAAATCAAGATTAACCATAGTAACATTTAATTTCAAAATTGAACTCGAACAATCAACAACTCAACTCGTTTAGAAATTAGGGAACAATTGGGTGAGTCTGACCTTAAACACACTCATACCCGAGTCCGTATAACACTGCTTAAGAGTCCGTATAACACTGCCAACATATAAGCAGAAAAGAAATATAAACGCACCCATAAACTATGCAAATATCTTAAACATGAAGATTTGCCGACCACGACTACATGAGAATACTGCCGGAAAAAAAACAAAATCAAACATCAGAACAGAAGGTAGATAAAAGTTCCAACTTCAAATAGTTGGTTAGATTGATCAACATGGGCAATTACAGACATCCTCATCCCATCCAAAAGGATGCCCATGATAATTATTGAAATTGAACAGTTGATACTTCTTTGATGAGACAACACCAGGCACCTGGTACATAGAAAAAAACAAAAACAAAGAAAGGTGGGATGGACTAAAATCAGTTTCCCTCGGTTTTAGGGGGGCCCTTCCACTTGAAGTTGTCTGCATAGGCCTTAATCTGCACCCAGAATAAAACAATTCAGGAACCTTCGTTTCCGGAGCCCATCAATATTGGAAGTGAACAAATGAGACGGGGAAGGAGAGAAACAGCAAACACAATGGGTGCAGTTGTACATAGCACATTCATTATTCACAACGCATTCCCACTAATGGGGATAGCAGGAAACAAATGGAATGTGTTTTGTTCATTATCCTTTTAACTTTCCAGTTTCCCTTATATTATGTCGTCTTCATTAACGCGTGAAAACAGTTTTCATAAATCTGAAAAGGACGCTTCAATGTTTCCTCAAATGAATTATTTTTTTTCTAGAAAACTATCAAGAACTAGGTCACAATATAAGTTTCACGAACAAGTTTTCTGTACTTTCCAGAAAGCATAAAACAAAAGAGAACATGGGTTCCAAATGAGTCCACGTTTAACTACAAAAGGACACTATATTGCTAAAGAATCACTGGAGTATGCAACATGTTCTAAACAGGCAATCAGGAATTAGTTCTACCAGGTTTAGCACAAAAAAGTACATTTAGTCAACCAGCCATTTACAGGCCGAGAAGAGTTACTGATAAATCGCAGAGGGCTTTCAAAATCGTTTTAAATAGTTCCATTCCAGAATCAGAAAAAGAGTTCACTTGTGAGTGGATGACTAACTCAGAATGTAGTATGAAAGTTTAGCAACTATTCCATTCAAAGACCACTTGGCATGTCCCGGAGAACATACCAGTTTGAAATCCCTGATTGTCTAGAAGTCAGGAAAATTACAACTCACTGTTTTGTTTCTTACTAGTGGTAATAAAATTCTTTGCTTCTGATGAAAAATGAAAAGAAAAATTGTGGTTCAAGTGAACTTTGAGGCTCATCGTATCAGAATCTTGGTGCAGAAAATTGAAATAGTTTTTCTCCCCAAGAATAAGACATCAAAAGGAAAAAAAATTCAAACCTTCAATAGCGGGGTGTGGGGCTTCTTTACCTGCAATGAGGTTGCATAAACGAATGTTAGAAACTAAGAATAAAAGGAAAAATACATTGACCATAGGAATTCCAACCTCAATATAAATTTGGAAACATTAGTATTACAGTAGAGAACTATAAAGTGGAGGCATTTACATTGTTGATCATAACCATATCATTGCTATCTGAGGTAAGGTTGTGCCAGCACAGAAAAGAAGAAAAGGGAAAAAGTGTGATGAGGTCGATACCAGCTGGCTAGAATAATACAAAAAAGAACCATAACTTGGTTAACTCGTTCCGGGATTTGCCTTCTCACACGTGGTGTTTGACATGCAAATCAAGACTGTGCAGTTAACACAGAAGTTAAAAGGAATGCAAGTTTAGTGATGAAACGTTCAAAAGCAAGTGCAATTCCGAAGATGCAGAAAATAAATTACAACAAAGAAAGTACGTACAGTGATTCATAATACCAGATAAAAACTCCCTACCGTGTATTCCCAACCATGTTTCTGGGCAAATTCTATGGCAGCTTCTTCACTGTCAAAACCAAGTCCCGCATCACCAACATTGGCATATGGATCCCCTGTGGATGTCCAACCCATCAATGGATTTTCCCATCTGCAAAGACACGCCCGTGACAAAAATATTGTCATTTGACCATGGTGAAATTCAGGGATTAAAGGTAATTTCTACACTCATGACAAACATGTGAAGTTAACAAAAATCCATAGAATCCACAGAGTCGTTGCAGTCCTAAAAAGTTGACATCCATTCATAAAGCTCAACACAAAAGAAAGAAAAAGGAAATAATATGCTACTACCAAGAATCCTTTTACATATTGAATCCCACCTAAGCGTTTTTTAGGGAGTACCCAAATAAGAGTGCTTCAACCATCACTGAAAGATTGAACAGCTTCTCAACACCCCCCCCCCCCCCCCCCACCCCAGTTGACAGATAATTCTTCAAATTTAGTATCTCTAGCTAAAATACAAACTAGAGTGAAACATGTAACGTATACATTCAAGCCTGCGGAAAACTAGGAAAAAAAATATCACTCCTAAAATGAATGTACAAATGGAACCACTATTTTTGGGGAAGCACTCGTTTTGGCATGGTGTGGCGTGGGATATGCACTGGATTTGGCATTTCAAAGCTGGACACAGTTTCAAAGCTGGTGATGGCATTTCCATGCATCTATCACCAAGCTATTTGGGCTATTATAGCACATGTCTATCCTTTTTGTGCCTTGGGCAGTTTATGGATAGCATTAAATCATGTGATCAACTATTTTCGGCTGGAGTCAAGTAAAGGAAGTCCATCAAGGTTCATAAGCCTGACAATTTATGTAAGAGGTAGGATTTTGAGGTCCTAATTGGTTTATCATGTTCAAGGTCCAACAAATATCATACCAAAAAAGTTCTTGGCGGACTTTTGGGTTCACGTTTATACGAGATGATATATTAATTAATGTCGACTTAGTGTATCGATGTACCCATATCCAAAGTTGGATCCATGTCTGTGTAACCTTCTTTTTTCTTTTCTAGGTTAGACTACCCTGAGCCTCAGATATACACCCCCACCCGATACTTACCCCTGGGTACATTTAACATGGGAATTTACTATTTGAACCATAAAAAAAGGAAATAACAATATCCATAACCAGATAGACAGCATTAGAGGTAAATTAGCCAATAGAACCCATTTTTGAACCTGAGGATGAACATCATGAACTCGTCTTCCCCTCCTCGTTGGGACACAAGGTTTACTTGATGAGGGAACTTGGACCTTTACACTTAGTGACAAGAAATATACCAACTTAAAAGAACAGATGTCTACTTGGAGTCTCCTTTGCGATAGTGACTACATGTTTCGATGATTCTTCTTTCTTTTTTTGTTTTTTCCCTTTCTTTGGGGTGTGGATGTGTCTTCTTGTGCGCGTTGTGTATGTGTTAAAAGTGTTCAAGAGTCAAAAAAATTCCTTTCCACCCATTAAATGACTTCCATACGTAGGAAAAAAACTGCAATCCCAACAGTTTTTACATGGTTCATTCAGAAGCCAGGCCCAGCACTAGGGTTGAGAGTCATCTTATCTAACGGAAACCAGAGAAGCACAAGCAAAATCTTAATTCTGCAAGCTAAAGCTCTCAGGAGTTCACTAATGAAATTCACAATTTAAGGGAAAAGACTTGTTCGGATACTAGCAAATCCATGTTGAACGTCTTCATAACTAATGAAGTGACGAAGAAACTAATAGCTATGGATGATAATCTCCGAACTTGAAAAGACAAAATTGAGACTATAAAACATAAGGAAACATACTTCAGTGTTGACATAAAATTGATCTTCCACCTTCCAACTTTTCCGGAACCTTGTTGTGTGGCCGTCCGAGCAGGTGAAAAGATTACAACCTGTTATGATGTCGAAAAGTGTTATTAGGGAGTTTTATCGACCACAATCACGCAAAAAGGTAGCAGTATTTTTTACAACACCCCATTAAAATATCAATTGCAGATTTTGTTTATATAACACGACTTCTTAGCGCAAGCCCAAACTCCAAAGTGTTCCCACCTTCTCAGAGTCCAAGTTAGCTAGAGCCATCCTCGAGGATCACCTTCCCCGAGTATGCCCGCCTCCAGAGGCTATCGGAGGATCCTCAGTCCCTTAGTAATTAAGGCGGCCACCATGACCGCCACCCATTGAACTTCCTCCTCAAAGCTCGCTCATCGCTAAAGGAGTGAGCTCAGTAAGGATATCTCTACAAGGTATCATCTATCTCCCAAGCTCCACGAGCTCACAATAACTTATGGCAACTCCTCACAATACCCTAGGCCGGGAGAATGGCTATGTACCTGGTCGGGACCTAAGGAGACATGGTTTGGAGGCTAGAGTAAAAGGGAATCTCAAGGCTCATCTCCATCTTGACCAGCAATAGAGAGAGGGGCTCGCCTACATCACTTGCCATCTGGCACCACCACGCCTATGGATCATCCATCGGACAAGCAGACATTTGGAAACCTGCATCATACGTACCACATGCCCCATGAATATCAAACACCTCCATATATCACCTAAACGCATCTGAGAGTTTTAGGATACAGAACACCAGTTCCAGTTGTGAATCATAACACTTAAAGGGCAACCCCTTTGGCCGTACTCTGTTGCATATTAATGAGGTGGAGGCTACCAGCTGGCTTCCCCCTCCTCCAAGGCTCTTACATAAATAGGAGTTCGCACCTCATTCAAGACAAGCATTCACTACGCAGTCAATACTCACCTAGCACACTTGCTCTCTCTCTCATGATGTCCTAAGCTCTCTCCCCCTCCACCTCCGATGCTCTCGAGCCTTTGTAGCAACCACCATATTCCCGAAGGGACACCTCAGGAACTCTTCCCTATCCTCATACTCACAACAGTCTACAAGTTCAAGTATTCTATGAAATTATAAAGTTGAAAACAGACATCAAGAAATTGCTCATAACTACTAGTACTAGAACATCAATAATGACAAGGATACGTTGTTTCACATGCATATCACATAATTTGTACCAGCATGATACAAAGCAGAAGCCTGCCCAAGTTACTACAATCTTAGAGGGTATCAATAGTATTTTGTTTGTTTGTTTTCTCTCTTTTGGTGGCCCTATGTGTACTGAGGTTTGCTCATTCAAAAAAGGGGGAAAATAAAATACTTGAACTGCGATCACTACAAAGAAAACATATACAGGGAAGACTTCATCTGGACAGCAGGTGGGAAGCTAAGACTTAATTTACGCGTTGAACCAACAACCAACATAACCATTATCCATATCAAAACAAACAGCTGAGAATTTTCACACATCCTTCGTAGCTTCAAGAAGCTACAACAATCCATCATATTATGGTAACAAAATAAAAAAAGAATCTAAGGGTGCACAATATATGCATGCTGATTGCAACAAAAGTAAAATTTTTGATCAAGCATTCATTAACATCTAGGAAAAAATAGACATTGATCAAGAAGTAGGTTATGGACCAGAACTGGAAAACTTACTAAACAATGCTTCAAAATCAATTGCTGAATGTTACAATTATCCCCTAATATCACGATCCTAGTTGCAAAGTACATTTGCAATAACCAACATCAGGTGACTGGTCAGTTGAGTTAAAGTTAAAAAAAGGAAATAGGAGAACTGATCCTAAAATAAGAACCCCTATACTGCTAAGATACACTCCCATTTCCATACGTACATACAGGTATACTTACATACCAAAAATCCAATTCTCTCTCGAGAAAAAAAAGAAATGGATACACCCGTATTTGTAAACTCGCTCTCATATAGGTGGGTCCAAATTATGTGTAGGTGCCACACTATGTGCCATGAGCGTCAATAATCATGGTTTCTTATTTTTTCTACTCTCTCTAGCGTGAACAAGCGCATGAAATTGCTCAATTCGACCAAAAAAAATATACGGAACTTGCATACCAAAACCCAATTCTCTCGGGATAAAAAACCAGTTATTTGTAAACTGGCTCTCATATTAGGGTGGGTCCCATATATGTGTAGGTGCCACACTAGGTGTGATGAGCGTCAATAACCATCGTATCTAAATTTTGTCCTACTCTCTCTAGCGTGAACAAGCGCATGAATTGCTCAATTCGACCAAAAAAATATACCATCACAGGTGCGAAAACTCTAAAAAGGAACAGTTGCTTTGCCCTAAAAAAACTTAATTCACAATGCACGATTCAGTTATCTATCTTGTTCGATCCCTATAAGAAACAAAGCAGTGCAAAATTCATATCATGGTATCTAATAAGAATAAGACAACAGCGTAGCGTACCCTCCTGCGAAGGTGTTCTTCGGGAATGCCGGAGACTTTGCCGATCTCGCCGGGTTTGATCTCAACCAATGAGTCCGCAGAGAAATGCCTTGAGAAAGGGACCGAAGTGGATCCATAGATACGACGAGCAGGATTCACGAGACGCTGCAGATGGCTCGCCATTTTCCTTCCCCGCAAGGTTTTAGGGCAATTTGGAGGAGAGGAGGAAAAATTGTATGCAATGGCTCTTCTCGGGAAGAAGGTAGATAAAAATACTCCCTACCTGAAATAAAAATTCTGGTCAAGTGGTCATTGTGTTCTTTTTCTGATAACCATGTCCACTTTGTCCACTTGGGTTGCGTACAACTCGATTAATTTCGGGTCTTGAGGTTTGAAACAGTACAAATTTGTTCACTCTCACTCTGATTGGTTGAAGGGGTGTAGGATCCACAAAATTAATATATTTTTTTAGTAAGCATGACATCACTTTGTTGTAGGATTCACACTATTGGTGGTGGACCCCACACCATTTCAACCACCGAGGGTGAGAGTTTTATTCACCCTTATTAGGTGAGGGTGAACAAAATTGCACTCGGCTTGAAGGCAAAAGCCCTGTTCGGTTAGGAGGTTTAGTTTTAGTTTAGTTTTGTTGACATCATCATTTTCCTCATTTCTCTCTCTATCTCTCTTCACTCATTACACATTTTGACATCATTAAAACTAAACTAAACTACCAAACGAACATAGCCCAGCTCTATTTAATTTTCTCCCCTCCAATGTCATTTTATCACCATTTTTTTACTACATATTTCGGTTTTTTTATTATTTTATGGAATTGTTATTTTTACTTTTTACTTTTCGGGTGTGTCTAACATACCTATATCTAAAAGAGTGAAAATTAGTAAAATCTCTTACGTGGTACAAGATATTCACTAAAAACAAAAACAAAAACAAAAATTCAAAAAAAGTCAGAGGTAGCTAATTTTTTCGTTTTTAGTTAAGTTTTAATCATTTCAGTGTTTTTTCTCACTTTTTAAATGTGTCCTACTCAAATAGCAATGAGATAAGAGCATCATTAGTGGTATACTCAAAAACAAAAATACTCAAATGTGAGTATTTTGATACACAAAAGAAAACAATATGTCTTCTTTTGTTTGTTATTATTTAATTTCGAACTTTAGTTCGTATTTTCTAATACGCTCGTTAAGAGAATAATTTTTTTAAGAATTTTAAATAATTTAAAACAAAATCATTAACATCAATTATGTCGTATGGATAATCATTTCAGTTCAGACGCACTTTTATTTCTCTGTCAATTAAGATATGTTGGCGATTCTTCAAAACAATTGTCAAATTGACCATGGAAAAAGTACTATTCTTATATCTAGCATTTTTTGTCTATTTTTTCTTGGTAATGCATAATGTCGTGGCCAGTTAATAAACTATTTTCTAACCCTGTCTACTTTTTTTACTCTTCAATTTATCTTATTTTCTATAACTTTGAAACAATCAATTTGTGTGCATTTCAGATTAATTCCTACAACTCCTTTCACATTTTTTTTTATGCTTAGACCATTATAAGTGAGGTGAGATGACCAAGAGTTACTAACAATGAGAACCAAATCTAAGACTTAGGAGAGGATAAACCTCTAATCCAAAGCCAAGATCACTAGGCCAGGTTTCAAGTCGGTAGCTATTTATATAATATACCAATGTTACATGCAAAATGCATGTGTGAAATACCTGTTTTATTTTATATTGGATGAGTAATTTAGAATAAATTTTGTTTCGTTTGTATTTCCATTATACCCTAGAATATCAGTAAAAGCATCTACAATGGCAAACTAAAATTAGATGATCAAAACCGGTTATATCATGTTTTGCTTAGGGAAATGGTTTTCACACCCCCCCTTTTATAATCCACACTCCATTTTTCATCTTTATCCACATAAATTTAAAATATTGCCCCCTTTTCTTCTTTATCTACATGAATTTACAATATTACCCTTGGATGTGTGAAAATGGTGTATTGGAAAAGGACAATGTTGTAAATTTATGTGGCTAAAGAGGAAAAAGGGAGTGTGGATTGTAAAATGGGGGGTTTGAAAATCATTTCCCATTGGTTCTCCATTTAA
This sequence comes from Gaultheria prostrata, assembly GCA_036023075.1. Lineage (NCBI taxonomy): Eukaryota > Viridiplantae > Streptophyta > Magnoliopsida > Ericales > Ericaceae > Gaultheria > Gaultheria prostrata. The sequence goes on from JAXBDA010002452.1 coordinate 16,233, forward strand.
GAGATTACTAAGGTAAGCAGTATAAAGGTCCACAATGGCATAATCAAATCTTGCCACATCACATGTTTAAACTACAATGACAACCAAATGTTTCATCCCAAAATGGAAGCCCTGCTTCCACCATTGCTAGCATAATTCGAAGCAATCGCTCATATGTAGTGGTTGCACTGGAAGAACAAGCTCTCATTGACCCATGGGATCCTCCTACTCTTTCTTCTTCAGAAACCTCAACATGGGGATCATCTGCACCTACTGATATAGTGGTGGTAAAGATGGACAATCTTGTTGCTGCAAAGGGTTGGAGCCACTACCGTTCATTGGCTATGAGTAGGTATTTTACCCCTTATATCAGGGATGACCCAAACTTGGCTCTTTTAGACAGCCTTATCCATTTTCGTCTTACTCCCAAATTTTTTAAAATGGAAGAGCCAAAGAAACCCCATTTTGCTGGCTATGCTGAGCTCAAAGGAAGAGCTACTAGACAACTTTTATAGTGGCTAAATGAGGTTCGAAGGCCTCACTTCGAAAACTTTACTGATCCTACTTCTCCTCCCCTTCGAGCTCTTCCAAAAAACCCTGACTGGTTCGAAGAGTTAAAGAACATTAGGTTCGATCGCACTATAGCCCATGCTGACTATTCCTCTTCATTTTTCCACATTCTAATTCAACCAAAGCCAAAGAAGTATAGGCTGCCTTTGCTTTCTTAGATGTGGGGATTCTCGAAGAGACTATCCTTTATAAGAATTTCATGTGGGCTTGTGAGACTCTAAAATTTGTTCTTTCTGAGCAAATTAGTTCATTCAATCTTTTCAGAATCAGATACCTCTTCTTCGAACTTGGATAAAGGCCAATACTGCTTCTTTTGAATTCAATCAAGATCTCCATGACTATGAACTTGTGCATGCACAAGTTACTAAACTTTATAATAAAATGGAAGACTTGAAGGGAAATTCTTTCGAAGTTCCAATTTGTCACGCCCTCAAATTTCGAAACATGAAGTATATAAGATAAGTCAACGTGGATAGTCAAAAGCCCACGGTCAAAGTTCGAAAAGTTCTTCCAAGTCAAAATAGTTACACGATAAGTCAACCGGGTCCCCGTACCCATGGAATACATACATAGGTTTGAATGTTATTACAAAACCGAGTCAAAAGAAGTGAATCATTTAGAGTCACAAAACCCTTTCCTTTTTTAAAAAAAATCTAAGTGCTAAAAGTAAGTGTCATAGCTCTTCCTTGCTAGCTTTCGAAATAGATGCATGCACACACATCACGCATTCCAAGTCATACTCCATGCTGTGTACCTGAAATGATTAGGGTGAGCTCACTAGCCCAGTAGGAAAGAATCTACCAAAACTAAACATAATGAAGTACAAGTGTGTATGATGAAAATGTTTAGGTTATACAGTAATGTCCAAAGTTTCAAGTAGGGTAGACAAATCTAATCAAAGCTCATGAGATCACAATTTTCAGGACTTTTTATCAACAATATCCACCACGTGCCCAACGCATACCCGACCTTTCGTTCGTGTCCATTTCGTCATATCCTTGTGTCATGCGTTCATTTAACCAATTCTTTTAAGAAATTTCTCGCGACACGTCCATAGGACGGCCCGAGTATCAATTCCGGGCTACCATATAGGCCCCGTATCCCTCGCGACACGCCCATAGGGCGGCCCGAGTATCATCTTCCCCTTGGCCAAGGCATAACCCTCGCGAACGTCTATAGGACGGACCGAGTATCAAACCTAGCGACACGTCCCAAAGACGGCCCTAGTATCAACGATTTTATGTTCTCACTTTCAATATCTTCAAGTACATTAACCACGTGTCGTGTCATCGTGTCACCCATGCCCCGCGATGTTAGTTCAATCCACAACTCTCGTCTAGTTCGATCAAGTAGACACACATCACGTAAAACATAAGGTTAATCAATCATAGAAACCCAACAAATCTATAATCATATAAGTGAATAGGTCCGGAACAAGTATCGGAACACGAAACGAGGTTCGGAGGGTGGTTATACCAAGCGAATGCCCGAAGAAATCACAAAAGCATGATTTTGGCCAAAATAGTCATTTGTATCGATACACAGGGTAGGTGTATCGATACACCTGGCCCCAAACCTAAACAGCCGATCAGGTATCAATACAAAGCCCTTTTTGTATCGATACAACCCCCATTTGTATCGATACAACCCCCGTTACGAGCAGATTTTTGACAGCTTTTCTTGGTGCTTTCGTGGGAGTTCAAAACAACACAACCCAGGTAAATTTTCAACACAAAGGACAACATTAGAACTATTTAACAACAAATTCATGAGGAAATCCATTCAAGAGCAAGATCAAACACAAACCCCAACCAAAATGACTAGAAATGGGTTTTCAAGAAAAATCAAAGGGGTAGAACAAATTGGAGTTTAATCCACACACAAGCACTTGAGAATGCTTAGTAAAGATAGAAATTTCCCTACCTCAAAGAGATTTGAGCCTCAATCAAGCAAAATGAGTTTTGAGATCCCCAATTTGTGTCTCCACGTTTTTGGCCCTCCCGGTACGGAAAGATGGTACTCCGGCCTCCCAAACATGCGTAGATGATGAATCTTTGGTCGATTGATGAAGAGGTTTGATGAGGAGTTTGAGCTCAAGGAAGCAAAAATGGAGGAGGGAGAGAGAAAAGAGAGAGACGTCTGGAGAGAGGAAAAAGAGGGGGTGTGTGTGTCTCACCACATGCACCCTTAAACATAAAAATAATTACACCCCAAGTCCAAAAGTGACTTGTGTAATGCAATTGAGTCCATATCCACACCTAACTCCACATAATCCAACACTTAAAAACATTTTAGACATTTCACCCAATTTCTCACATTACCCCATCATTATTTCCGGAAAAATAATATAATTTTTCGGGTCTTTACACAATTGAGGCCTCTAAACAGCTTCGAAGAAAATTCAAAAGGCGTATGAAGAGAAATTCTTTTAAGCTAGCCAAGTTTCAACTCAAAGCCAAAAATTTGGTTATGAAAATCAGGCCTCTGATTGAGAAGAAACTCAAACTAGATGAAGAGCACAAGGTCAGAGAAATGGAGAGGCAATTGTTTGCCTATACTTGGGAAAGGTTTCATGCCTTGGTGACTTGGAGCTTTCCTCAATATTTCCAAGTCATTCGAGCCCCTGCTGTTGCTCCTATGCCTGCTACTATTTAATTTTATCTTTGATGTAATAGGACCTTTTATTTTCTGCAATATTGTACTAATTTTCTTTTTAATGCAAGCTTAGTTTCTCATGGTTTGCCTTGTATTTTATAATGCCCTTTGAAGCACTTTAATATCTCAAACCAATACAAATTTCAACTGAAAAACAAAAGATTCAATTATCTTTTAAAAGAAAACCAACAAAATGGTTTTTACAACATAAAAATCCAAATAATCACTGAAGGACATTTATTTTGGACATATGATCACATTTGGGCCTAAACATTTCAAGCCCAATTACCCCTTAACCCAACGGTTGACCTGAATCATCATCTCGTTTCAGCCGAAACGTATATATCTGATTCTAGGGCACGAAACATTTCCTACTTGCCATTTTCTACTTCTCAACTTTCAAACACTCTCTCCCTCCTTTATTTCCAAACTTCTGCAACCATGGCCCCCAAAACTTCGATGCCAACAGGTACTCCTTCCTTTGTTCTTAGAAAATTAGTAGAGGCAGAGATCAAAAATTCAAATGGAGGCGCTCTAAAAGATAATGTGTTTGTTACAAACCCTATCAAACTCAAATCTTAGGCCCTACATTCCTTGAACTTCCTCTGAACCTCAAAATGTGCTATCCCATCCTTGAAGGATGTGAACTTATAAAAGACAGAGCTTTGGATTTTCATCATTGGATAAAGAAGAACTTCGCCGCTGGCCAACACGTGATAATGATTGGGATTCATGGACCACAAGAATTTTGAAAGCTAAGGAACAGGAACTGAACAAAACTGGGCTTCGACCTTTCATTTCCTTACTTCAAAATGGTATTCCCCAAAACCCTGCTCTTATACATGCTGCGTTGGCTTTTTGGAACCCCTCTTTCAACTGTTCTAGATTTAACTGTGGGATGATGGCCCCCACAGTGCTAGACGTATCCTTTCTCATTGGACTTCCACCTTTTGGCCGTCTCTTTGACATTTCTTCTTCGATTGAAATCTCTTTTCTAAAGGAACTCAACATCGCTGGTCCTCATGCTTCCCATGGAAACTTTTTGGGGGCTGAAAGAAAGTATGTTGATATTGTGTCTGATAGAGAATTCTTTGCTTATATTCTCTATACTTTATGCAAAATGGTTTTCTGTCACAGTGGCAAGAAGATAATGTTTGAATTTGTTCCATTAGCCTACACCCTTTCGAAAGGTGAGACCATCGACATGGCCTCATATTTCTTAGGCTATGTTTATAAAGTAGGGTCTGACAGTTTTGACAAGCCACTTTCCAACAACTTAGGAGGTCCTCTTTGGTTCCTACAACTTTTGCTTCTAGCCTATTTTCCTGGCCATAAAGTTGCCATCAGGGAACCCCTGAATATTTACGGTGAGAAGTTTCTGGACTGGACTCTCAAACCCCTTACCTTGGTTGGATACTTACAATATTTCCAGGACATGAAAAAAGACAAGGAAGAAGAAGAATTTCTTCCTTTCAGCAACTGGGAAATAGGACCTTCATGGTTAAGTGAAATGATGAAGGGCAGAGGTGATGTTGCCTATTCTGATGCATGGGGAAGCATTCTTTTTCCTAGAGAAATCTTTATTGGGACTTTTGTTCGAGGCTGTAGACAGTCTCATGTTGAGATCTACTGCCCTGCTCAATTTGCTAGGCAATTTGGCTTAGTTCAAGCCATTCCTTGCCCACACCCTAGAGAAACAAATGTTACCCTTTATAAGAGGCAAAAAGTGGATAAAAGCCTCATATCTCGTCTCAATACAGAATTTAGGAGAATGAGAAAGAACTTCGAATCCTTTGAATTTGTAATTGAGAGCCCTTTGCGTTCTAGCTTCACAACTTGGTAGCATAACCTTATGGTTTTATATGCCCAAATTTCTGAGGTTCAAAGGTTTGCCAAACATATTGGAGCTACCATCACATCTGGGGTTGCAGCTAGGTCTAGTTCAGATGATGACTTTGGAGATGATGGGTTTGGACTTGGTTCGAATGATGGATCTGAAGCCAATGGGTCTGAGAAGAAGAACAAGAAGAGAAGGAAGAAGAAACACACGAGGTTCAGAGCAAAAAACAAGAGGAAAAAGAGCAAGTTTCTCAATCCTCTGCTCTTGTTACCATTGATCCTAAGGTTTCTCTTCATGTTTTACCCATTCGAGCTGTGCCAGGTGTAACTACAAGGTCTCAGAGGAGCAAAGCTACTCCTCCTCCTCCCATAGGTAACTGATATCCTTATAAATTAATAAGAATTCCTTGTTTTAGAAGAATACCAATTCTTACTTACTCTTTATTATGCAAAATCTCCTTCAAAGAAGGCAACTGGGAAAGGGAAAGAACCTGCACAAGCTCCTATTTCACCTTCTTCGAAGCCAGATATACTCCATTTCCAATAAATATTTTATTGATCTCTGCATACTTTGTATTACATCCTTACTCTTTTCTTCTATTTAGCAGCCAAGAAAAGAAAAACCTCTAAGACCAAAGAGAAAGAAGTTGATGCTGAAGAGGCTGAACGAATTCAAGCCTACAGTGCTGCAAAGAAGAAGAGAAAATTTACTATCTCTGAATCAGACGATGAGGAGCAGGAAAATATTCCAATAATTCAACTGTCAAGAGGTAACTTTTGATCTTAATCATTCTTTCAGCATTTCTTAATCTGGTTTCATTATTCTTCTAAAACCAATACTTATTATTCCTATGTTTCAGGGAAAAAGGCTAAAACAAAGCCCATTGCTATTTCCCCTTTGAGAGAAGGTGCTTCGAAACCTGCTGGTTTTATTCATGCTGAAGTTCATTAGGATGTTGATCCAATCAACTTTACATCAGATGAGATTTCTGAATTGAACTTGGCCCCAGGATCATTCTCAAAGGTTATGACACAAGACCCTACCTCCCCTGCTACTGTCAAGATTACTGAGGTGGTTAGAATTCCTGAATTCCAACAAGGGAATTTGCATAAAGAGATCATTACCAAGGAGATCCCAGTCTCAGAATTGCCACCAGAGATAATAGAGAAAGATCTTACTTCTTCTGTTGTTGATCATCCTACTGTGGTAATTGAAACCCCCAAATCTCAACTAGTAGGCCTAGAGAAAGAAATCCCTTCTTCTGAGGTTATTATAGAGGTTCCAATTTCAGGGTGCTCTCAAGAAGGTAAAGCCGAAAAAGCTTCTGATGTTGATGTCTCTAGACTTGTTGAACCCTCAGCTACTAAGGATGATGCAATTCCAATCAGTGAGACTCCTCAAGATTGGCTCTTCTAGTGAGCAACCTGAGCTAGCTGCTGAAAAAACCATTCTTAATGAACCTCGAAGTGATGAACCCCCTAGAGAGCAGATCCATATACCTGAGGTTTTGGCATTTTCTATTTTTAATTTGGTTATTATACTGTTAGAAGAGAATTGAATTGCAATAACTCTTAAATCTTTCTTTTATTTAGCAGACAATTGTTTCTACCTCTACCAGTGCTATTCCTATGGAGCAATTTGAAATTCAAGTAAGAAACTTTTGTCAGAGCATTGTTATGAGCCCAGCTTCAATAACCACTCATGCATCTCCTATAGAGAAGATCAAAGCATTTCTTAATCCACAGCCATCTGCTGTAAAAATTAAACCTGCACTTTCTCAAAGAGAAGCTCAAAAGCTGAGAGAAATCCTTAAACACTTCTCTCAGCTTAATTTCGAAGCTTTTGCTGAAGAAGAGCTCATGCTAAACTTGGAAATCAGTTGTCAAGCCATCACTTCTTTAAAGACCAATTCTCCAAAACTATGCAAGCAACTCCTGAACCTGACCACTGACCTTCAAGCTAATGCAAAGAACTTTGCAGAGATAAAATAATCTCATCTTCATAGGCAAACTTTGAAGGCAGAATTGTTTGGTCTAAAGGATGAGGTTGCTCTTCTTACTTCTTCCTATGGATCATAAGCTGATAAGCTACAACAACTGAAAGAAGAAGAAGCAAGCTTTAGCTGAGGTCAGAGAGAAGATTGCTCATTCAAATAGGAGCTTGAAGAATATTGAAAGCAAGGCCTCCTCAACTTTGAAGAACATGGAAATGCTTGAACCACAACTGGTTCATACCCAAGAACAAGAGAAATTCTTTGAGTTCGTATTTAATAAAAATACTCAACTGTGAAGAATACCATTGTACAACTACTTGGTTAATGAATGAAACAATTCCATTTCTTTCAAATGTTTGAATTTCTTTAAGATAATACTCTAAATTACTGATCTTTGAATCACTATTGTTATTGTTTGCTGATTATCATAACTTAGCTTTCTTTGAATAGCACAAGCAAACAAAAGATAATTTATAAAGAACTTTATCTTCTGCTAAAAGATTCCCAAATAGTTGGGACATAAGCTTTTAGGTATCTTCCGTTGATTTTCCTTCTCTGAACATAGCCATTTAATTCTCTTAAATGATAAGCACCTCTTTCAAGAACTCGATGTACTTGAAAAGGTCCCTCCTAATTTGGAGCCCACTTTCCAAGTCCTTGCTTTCTTTCTTTGATAGGCAGTATCACTTTCCATACTAAATCACCTATATCGAAGCTTTGAACAGCCACTTTCTTGTTATAACTTCTGGCTACTCTTGCTTTTTGCAACAAAATTTGATTTAGAGCCTTAATTCTTTCTTCATCTATTTCTTCGAGCTCCATATGCATTGCTTGGTGATATGCACCCATATCTAAATCACTTTGAGAAAAAACCCTCTGTGATTTTACAACCATCTCCATTTGTAATACAACATCATGCCCATAAGTTAAGGCAAAAGGAGTAGTTCCTGTGCTTATCCTTTTAGTAGTTCGATAAGCCCACAACACATTTGGAAGCATATTTGGCCACTCTTCTGGATTTCTATCAACCATTCTCTGAATCCCCTTTTTAATAATCTTATTGGTTGATTCTGCTTGGCCATTTGATTGAGCATAATAAGGAGTAGAATTAATTAAAGAGACTCCATGAGTTGCTGCAAATGCTTTTACTAATCTTCCTTTGAAGATGGATCCATTATCCACTGTTATGGTTTTTGGAGATCCAAATCTATAAATAATACATTTGATAAACTCAATAACTTGTACTTGAGATACACTTTCAAAAGCTTGAGCTTCAACCCATTTAGTAAAATAATCAGTGGCAACTAGAATTAATTTCTCTCCATTTAGAGAAGGAGGATAACTCATGCCAATCATATCCATTGCCCAACCTCGAAAAGGCCATGGTTTTACTACATATTTTAACTCAGTTACTAGTTACTGGAAGATGTTTAAGTGGCCCTGTCTTTTGACAAGCTTGACATCCTTTTGCATAATTGATGCAATCTTTAAGAATGGTAGGCCAATAGTATTCATACCTTCGAATTAACCATCTCATTTTGATTCCAGCCTGATGAGCACCACAAATGCCTTCATGAACTTCTGCCATTATTCTAAAAGCATCTACTTTATTTAAGAATTTTAACAAAAGTCCATCTGCTCCTCTTTTGAATAATTCTCCATTATGGAGTACATAATGTAATTTATGGATCTTAACCTTGTTGCTCTATCTGTTTTGGCATCAGGCTTTGTCAAATAATTTATCAATGGTTGTCTCCAATCCATTTGACTAGAAGTAGTAGTGGTTTCACATACTTTGAAGTCAATATTTCTATCTCTAAGCATTGGCAAAGACTTTCTTAAGGTTAACTGACAAAATTCTCAGCTTTTATCACTTACTCCCTCCGTTCCAAAATAAGTGTCTCTTTTGGGACTGCGTGTCATTTTCAACGGCTTATATCTTTTAATGTGAACCTCAAAAAATATGCATTATGGATCTCGTTTGAGAGATCTTAATTAATTCTATTATACAAAATTTTCAAAATCATAAAAACTATTAGAAATTAAAAGATATAAACCGTTAAAAATGACACGCAATTTCAAAAGGGACACTTATTTTGGAACGGAGGTAGTATAAATTTGAAACCTGAAACTCTTTGAGCAACTGCATCTGCTTCTCCATTAAAGAATCTTGGAACATAAGTAAAGGTAATCATATGAAATTGTTTAGCCAATAACTTAGTGATGAGCCCCTAATATTGTACTTATTCGGGCTCATCTAGCTCGTTTAGATCACACACAAGTGCATTTTGTGCCTTTTATACGATTGACTTTGAGCGAGTTGTGTTTTTGATGAGTTTCAGAAAATCGGAGCTAAATGGGCGTGTCCAAAGCTCCAAATAATCCCCGGTTGTATTCGGAAGTATCCAAGGTCCTTCAATGCCATGGAGGACAATCGCCAAAGCTTAGAAGTCGATTCAAGGAGCTTTGGAAGGTTCAAGGAAGACCAGGAACAAAGGAACAAGAAATCTAGAGCTATGAGCCTTGAGGAAATCTGACACACTGATAGGAAAAGACTAATTTCTCTCAAGATACAAAGGCCATGAAGATGAGGTCCATTGGGTTTGAAAGTAGACTCATAGAGCTTTCCAACGGTTCAAGAATCACCGCATTATGAGTTCGGACGAAGCTGGGGCATGCCCACGAAGTTGGTTAAAAAATCTGCCCGAAATGGATTTGGATCGATCCAGATTAAGTTTGGATCGATCCAAACTATTTTTGTAACGCCCCAATTTTAGGGAACGTTAATAAATCTATTATTCAAAATGAATTCTTTAATTTAATCATAACAACGAGAATCAAAACATAGTTATAATTATTACAACATTGTCGAGGAGATTTAAGTCTCCCAATTATTACAAATCTCAAATACTTTTGAACTCTCAAAATAAAGTTATTGGAAATTAAACAGAGCAACTAAGGATAGGGTAACCAAGGCTCATTGACTTCTCCTTTAGCAGCATTGTTTTTCCATCTGATCATAGTACGCCTCTGCTCCATCTTCATTACCTATGGTGATAAGTCACCGCGGTACAAGTACCCGTGAGCTTATAAAGCCCAATAGGAATATCCTACCCCTACTTAACCCACACGTATCTAGCACATAAACATCCATGGATAATCAATAAGTCAAATGTAACAAAAATCTTTACTTCATTACTATCCGTTAACCTATATGATATCTAAGATTCCATCCTCAGGAATCTTTCCTACCCTGTAACCTCCAGCATATGACAGTGGTGTGATTCGACTCCTCCTTGTAGGTTAAGGTCCGGATGAGAGAACCTAAGTTAGCTACTCGGTTTTCCTATCCACTACCACACAAGGAATAAACAACAATATTCACCGTGTTGTGACACAAGCACTCAGCCACCCTTATACCAACCGTTCACAGAGACAATCACCATCGTGCCATACCTAGGGCTCCGCAATCTCAATAACCAGAATCCAAACCAATCATTTCTTCTCCAGGCCCCACAAAGGTCACCCTCACAACTGGTTTCCATTCCGATCACCTTTATACTCATCATCATTTCTCATAATTGATTTTCCATTAGTCTCTATACAAGTCTAATATGAATTTCTCAAAATCCGAAACCACCCAGTGATCCCCTCGTTTGATTTAGTTTCTGTACCCAATCTTAACAGTAATTCAAATAGCACTAATACTCAACCATTCAATTCATTTAAACAATCGATTATGAGGAGTAATAATAAAGCAAACAATTAGAAATTCAAACATGATATTAATGGTCTTATGAAAGAATCAGTAATTCAAACTCATTTGCATTTTGTAACTTAATCTCTTTCAAGTCAATGGAGGATTAAACACAATTATCTGATAAACTATCTAAAAACAAGTACTATCACTCTAATCAAAATTAACACTAATTAAGAGACTCGGGGTTGTCTAGTCCTCCCTCCGTCCCAAATTGATAGTCCATGTTACTATTCCAACTTGATGAAAAAAACATTTATATCTTGTAATATATAAGACTTTGTATATGCGATATGGATCTTATTTGATAGATCTCAATTAGTTTAATTAAACAAATTTTTTAAAATCTTACAAAATATTATAAATTGAAAGATATAGGCAATTGAAAATAGAATGGAAAAAATGAAAGTGGACTATGAAATTGGGACGGATGGAGTATCAAAATTTAAAGCAGGGTCATGCCTTTATCCATTTTGTTTTTACTGTACATGCCCTTTTTCAAAGATCAGGAGACAGATTGACATTTATCTAAAGATTCTAAAATCATAAACAAAAAGTGAACAAAGTCTTGTTGGCTGTTTGCTAGATAATAATCAAACAACATCAAAAAATATAATTAAACAAATGCTAGTGTCCAGTGCTAGTTTCAGGTGTCCTCCTATTGTGTACTCAAAATAAATTTTAGTCTCGGTGGAGAAGAAATTGGGCTAGTCGGCCAATTATGTTAGTGGACCTCCGTTAGATTTTTGGTCGACAAATCTGGTTTTGTCTGCAATGGTGTTTCAAGCTACTGAGTTTCGTTCATTTCTCAACAAAATATCAAAATAAATACATAAAAGGGTTCGGTAGGATAAACCTACCTTAAGTCCTGCAGATTTAGCTAAGATCAGAGTTGTTCGACTGGGACACGGTGGCGTCGAACGGTAGCAAATTTTCTCCTGCTCCTCTTCTTCTTCTTCTCTCGGCTTCTCTGCTCACTCTCTTTTTTTCTATTTTTCTTCTTCTTCTATATTTGCTAGTGAGGTGTAAGAAAACAAGGGCGGAGGAAGAAGGCTGATATACTTGATCATAGGAGACAATGGAGTAACTAATGGGATGGGGTGATGGCTGGGCATTTCAGTCTTGCAGGTCATGAAGTTTTCAGAGATGAGGGCGGTGGCATGACAGGGTGTGAAAGTTTCCAGAGATAAGGACTGGTGGGATTTTTTTAGAGATAGTGCAATTAAAGCTTATGGTATACAATACACGATTTATACAATATGTATACATCTGCCTATATATACACATCCATGTGATCGGGTTTTATACATAAAAACTCTCGGGCCCGCTGTTACATTCTGCGGAATTCTCTAGAAGAATCTTCAAGCTTCCGGTATGTTCTAGATTTGTCTAGGGAATTCTTGAAGACTTTTGTATGATTCTTGTATATTCTTGTACATTATAGAATATTCTAGATAGGAGAATACTCTAGAATACTCTTGTAAGTGTTGGAGGATTCAAGGAACTCTCCAACACATTCTAGAAAGACCCAATTGAGGAGGTGGGAAGTTTCTAGAGTTGGTTCTAGAACTCTCCCTTGATGGCTATAAAAGGGGTGAGGCCTCATTTGGCCAAGGGCCTTGGAACCACATAACACTTCAAGCATTGTAAAGCTCTCTTTGTGCAATACACTCTCCATTCTCCCAAACTCAAGTGATACTTGTCTTACTCTTCTTATACACAAAGGCTTACTTAGCATCACAAGATCGGGTCAAAATCGGGTGTGAGTGTCTAAGTGCCGCACGGATAGCTTGGAAACAATCAAGTCCGTGACAACGCGCATACTTGTACACATATAATATTTGTAAAATTAAATTAAAATGAACTACTAATTTATAATTCAAAAATCTTTTATAAAATGCGTTTGGAAATTTTGGATCATTCTAATTATTACTTCATAACTTATTTTATTATATAAAAAAAATAGGTCGAATTAGGACCGTTACAATTTTAGTGAGAAACAGAGGGTTTTGGATCGATCCAAAGTTAATCTGGATCGATCCAAAGTGGCTACGTGAGAAATTTCTTAAGGCAGTTTGGATCAATCCAAAGTTAATCTGGATCGATCCAAACTCTTTCCGGACCACTCTTTGGTACTTTAATTATTTCCATTTGTGGAATGTTTTGCCTTTTTGGATATTTTTAGGTTATTTTAGAGGGGAGAGAGGGTCCCTTGTATATATACTCTTATATCTCTCTCTCTACCTCTCCTTCTTTTTACTTTTAGCTCTAGTTTTAGGAGAAAAACTCCATAGCTTAAAGCTTCCATTTCCCTTCAAGAACTCAAGTAAGGCTTGGTTATATTTCATTTCCTAGTTTATTAACAGTGCTTGTAATTCTCGGATCTCCTTATAAATCTAGTTTATTTCCATTTTCGTCGGTTAAATCTTGTTCTTCGTTTTCTAGTCTTTTCCTTCAAAAGCTCAAGTAAGTAGTGTTTGTTTGTGATTTCTTCAAAGTTTAAAGAGGTAGGCAAACCTAGGATCTTTACATAAATTAAAATTTTAAAGATGTATGTCGTGTTCTTTATTTTCTTCAAATTTTTTAGTCGAATCTTATAGCACGTTGTGTGAGTAGCTTACGTAGGCTTGGTCATGGGGTGATTAGCACCCCGTGACTTCAGTTGATTTACTCTCCTCGCCATGTGGTAAACATTTCTTGTTTAGTGAAGTTAAGGGTTCACTTTTATGTACCAAAACCTTATGTTGTTAATCTCATTGATCCCACGTAGGCAAGAGCTACGCTCCTTGCCACGTGTGATGTTTTGGGCGATGTCACCCTCGGGATTTGCCAATTGCTTAAAGAACCCTAAACTTTACCAAACACCATTTCTAGTTTAAATGAGTTTAAGTTACAAACCTTTCGTTCGGAGATGTTGTTTGGATTATTGCTTGGGCTTGGATCAAAATCATGCTCTTTGAATTTTCAGATAAAGCATCAGTACAGGATTGCGCCACCCTCAACACTATCCCATGCAAAGAAAGATTCTTCTCCGTTATTTTTACAGGGAAATCACAAAAGTTCTCCAAAAATGGAGAAGGCTGGAATCCAAATTCTTAGCAAATCCCAGATTGATGCAGAGCTAGAAAAGATGAAGGCATGACTGCACAAGAAGCCGTCGCCGCCGCGAAAGCAGAAGCTGATGCAGAAGCAGCGCAGCTCTTTGCTGAAGCTGCGATGAAGGCATTGGAATCTTGCAGAACAGTTTGTATCTGGTAAATTCCTCCTCCAAGTACAGTTTATGTGAAATGTTATTGTTACATGGCCCGTTTGTTTGTCTTGATTAGATCATAGGGTTGGACTGTAAATCGAAGGGATCACGTCTCTCTTGTTTGTTTGAAAATTTTGCGGCCGGAACTATATCCTCTGGATTGATATCCTACAAGTTAACTGGGATGTGGTTTATTAATCACCTCACTATCAATTCAATGAGACTATCTATCTTCAGGATTACCACTGATTCCTAGAGGCACTTTTGAGTACTTTTTAAGTACTTGATTGATTTTCAAACTTTGTAGTTACTGTTCAAGTTAGCACTGGAAAGAAGACGAGGGAAGTTGATGGAAACTATGAATGAGGGCAATTACATTTGCACCAGAAATTTATAACCCACTCTTGAAATTTAAAAAAGATGTATCTTTTAAATCTTCAAGAAAGCCAATCAAAATTTGTATTAATCACATGCAAAGTGAAGTAACACTAGAATAGCTTTTTGTTTTTGTCTGAGGCCTTTTGGTTCGTTGAAAAGGTGCGGTGGCTTTGTTTGTAACTAAGTTGTGAAAGAAAGATTAAATAAGATCATTTTGGCTGCTCTTCACATGGAGTTTTTGAACTTTCGAAGAAATTGAAACAAATGATGAAACTACCTTAATCATATCTATTGACAAAAACATAGAAAGAATGCAGAGGCTAGGCAGTTGATCTTCCTTGCACGTCTCTTTTTCTTCATCCTTCATGTTTTGTGTAAATTGTGTCGCAAGATAAAGAGCGGGGTGAAAGCAGAGGAGAAGAGAGAAAGTGCAGTGTATGTGGGAAAGAGTTTTATTTGTTTGTCTATTTGATTGCCAAAGTTACAGAAATAACTTTGCTGTAAATCCCTCAGGCTTAATCAGGACACCACCACCGAATCAGCCCTCAGATTCAGGGGCTTATTATTCTAGTTTTCATACGAATCCTGAACGGCGGAAATTCTCAAAGGATGAATGGGATAAGTTCACCAAGGACTCCACCAAGAAAGCACTGGAGGAACTTGTTTCCTCTCCTGATTTTAGCAGATGGGCAGTTGCTAATGCAGAAAGAATAAGTCTCTCTCCTAATGAAGACACTGTTGTTCGGCGTCTAAGGTAGGCACCTTGGTTTTAGCATTTAACTGGTTTCTAACCAATTCTATTGTGTGAAGATGAACCGTGCAAACAAATGGTATAATTGGGTTTGAAATATTGCTCCACTGACTTTGACGCTGGTTGCTTTGTTGTAAACAGTTTGCTAACGGCAAGAGACTCAAGGCATTGCTTTGTATCATTCATCTACGGTTTGTAGGGAAAGGTTAGCCTGTTGACTTTAGGTTGATTTGTTAATGTAATGTAAAACTAGGTTTCCTTTTTATTTACTATTATCAGTGTAAAACTAGGTTGACAAGCCTTATTGACATAGATGTTAGGATTGTTTGCTTTCCGCTCATGGCGAGTACTTGCTTTGGAGAATGCTTGATTGCCAAATAGGGATTTACAGCAAGGTTATTTCTGTAACTTTTGCAATCAAATAGAAAATTTGGGAGAGAAGGGAGAGAAAGTGGGCCGGCTAGAGTGAGGGAGAAAGAGAACTGAAAATATTCTCTCTCCCAAGCCCTAATGTAGTGCACAATGCACTCACACTCCTCCAATTTAAAAGGCGCTACCAAAGAGTCTCAAACAAGTCTTTTATTCACATTGACCCCACAATTTATTACTCAACCAAGTACTTCTTAAAATTTTAAAATTTAAAACATTGAAATACCCTTTTAAATTCCCGGGTCTTTACATTACTCATAGCAAGAAAGGCATTCAATAACGTACCGCTTTTTGACGGCTTTCGAACGTTGATCAATTTAGCTCTGTGCTTTGTTTTTTGTACCCCTCACTTAAATCCCCACAAACATAGCCCCGATGGTGTATGTGTTTAAGGCTTCGGCTAGCGTCCCTGTAACAAGTATCAAAAAATATGAATACCAACAATTATTCAATCAATTCAAGAGGAATAAACAAAAGGAAGAACTCTACCCAAATATACTTATAAAACGCTCTCTGATCATGTTCCACCAGTGTTTAACACCGCCTTTGAAGGTGTTCCCAACATCGGCTATCCAGATCTTTCTCCACCCTATCCATAATGACTTTCTTGCCATCTATCAATCGACAGTCATCAACTAAGTTACCTTTGCAGGCTTTGAGATCACTAAAATAAGTGCTCGCTTGCTCGTTGCTTGAAATTGTTCGAACACTTATTAGAGTTTCTGGACAGTCTAGAAGAGTGTGCCCCATATAATGTGATTCCACCATCATAGCCCTTAAACTTCTTATGATCCAATTCATACAAAAGCGTGCAGATTTACTTTCCATGGCTGGTGGTAGCGACCAGGGATGAACCTTAGGATCTAGAACCTGAGAATATGGCTTTGGGGTTCCAACAGCAGAAACCTGAGAAGCTGCAGATTGTCTTAAAGATTGTCCTGCAGATTGTCATTGAAGATTGTTAGCAAAACATCACATGTTATTGCTTGCAAACAAAGATTTTCTGCATGCTGAATACGCTGCGCTGCTGCCCCTAGACGTGTCAAACATCCGCATCATCCACGTATCTAAATCACTCACCAATCACGTGGTAGGGAAAGCACTTAACGGTGGTTAACTCTGCAATGACAATCTGCAGGACAATCTGCAGCTTCTCAGGTTTCGGCTGTTAGAACCCCAAAGCCATATTCTCAGGTTCTAGATCCTAAGGTTCGTCCCCGGTCGCTAACACCAGCCATGGAAAGTAAATCTGCACGCTTTTTGTATGAATTGGATCATTAGAAGTTTAAGGGCTATGATGGTGGAATCACATTATATGGGGCACACTCTTCTAGACTGTCCAGAAACTCTAATAAATGTTCGAACATTTTCAAGCAATGAGCAAGCGAGCACTTATTTTAGTGATCTCAAAGCCTGCAAAGGTAACTTAGTTGCAGACTGTCGATTGATAGATGGCAAGAAAGTCATTATGGATAGGGTGGAGAAAGATCTGGATAGCCGATGTTAGGAACACCTTCAAAGGCAGTGTTAAACACTGGTGGAACATGATCAGAGAGCGTTTTATAAGTATATTTGGGTAGAGTTCTTCCTTTTGTTTATTCCTCTTGAATTGATTGAATAGTTGTTGGTACTCATATTTTTTGATATTTGTTACAGGGACGCTAGCCGAAGCCTTAAACACATACATCATCGGGGCTATGTTTGTGAGGATTTAAGTGAGGGGGTACAAATAACAAAACACAGAGCTAAATTGATCAAAGTTCGAAAGCCGTCAAAAAGCGGTACATTATTGAATGCCTTTCTTGCTACGAGTAATGTAAAGACCCGGAAATTTAAAAGGGAATTTCAATGTTTTAAAATTTTAAGAAGTACTTGGTTGAGTAATAAATTGTGGAGTCAATGTGAATAAAAGACTTGTTTGAGACTCTTTGGTAGCGCTTTTTAAATTGGAGTGTGAGTGCATTGTAAACTACATTAGGGCTTGGGAGAGAGAATATTTTCAGTTCTCTTTCTCCCTCACTCCAGCCAGCCCACTTTCTCTCTCTTCTCTCCCAAATTTTCTATTTGATTGCCAAAGTTACAGAAATAACTTTGCTGTATATCTGAGGGTCGGGCTAATCAAACCAAGAAAAGAAGGATACATAGACATGGATCCAACTTCGGATATGGGTACATTTATACACTCAGTAGACATTAATTAATACATCTCGTATAAACCTGAAATCAAAAGTCCACCAAGAACTTTGGTATGAAATTTGTTGGACCAAGAACATGGATAAACCAATTAGGACCTCAAAATCCAAGTCTTAAATAAAATTGTCAGGCTTTATAACCTTGGATGGACTTCCTTTACTTGACTCCAGCCGAAAATAGTTGATCACATCACTTAATGCTATCCATAAACTGCCCAAGGCACCAAAAGAATAGACGTGTGCTATAATAGCCCAAATAGCTTGGTGATAGATGCATGGAAACGCCATCACCAGCTTTGAAACTCTGTGTCCAGCTTTGAAATGCAGTGCATATCCCACGCCACACCATGCCAAAACGAGTTCTTCCCCAAAGATAGCGGTTCCATTTGTACATTCATCTTAGGAGTCATATTTTTTTTCCCTAGTTTTCCGCAGGCTTGAATGTATACGTTACATGTTTCACTCTAGTTTGTATTTTAGCTAGAGATACTAAATTGAAGAATCATCTGTCGACTTGGGTTCACGGTGAAGCTGTTCAATCGTTCAGTGATGGTTGAAGCAGTCTTATTTGGGTACTCCCTAAAAATACGCTTAGGTGGGAATTCAATATGTAAAAGGATGCTTGTAGTACAATATTATTTCCTTTGTCTTTCTTTTGTGTTGAGCTTTATGTATGGGAGTCAACTTTTTAGGACTGCAACGACTCCGTGGATTCTTATTGATTTATGTTAACATTACGTGGATTCTTATGGATTTATGTTAACATTGCATGTTTGTCTTAAGTGTAGAAATTACCTTAATCCCTGAATTTCACCATGGTCAAATGATAATATTTTTGTCACGGGCTTGTCTTATGCAGATGGGAAAATCCATTGATGGGTTGGACATCCACAGGCGATCCATATGCCAATGTTGGTGATGCTGGAATTGGTTTTGACAGTGAAGAAGCTGCCATAGAATTTGCCCAGAAACATGGTTGGGAATACACGGTAGGGAGTTTTTTTATTTGGTATTATGAATCACTGTAGTTACTTTCTTTGTTGTAATTTCTTTTTTGCATCTTCGGGAGTGCACGTGCTTGTGAGATTTTCATCACTGACCTTTCATTCCTTTTAACTTATGTGTTAACTGCATAGTCTTGATTTGCATGTCAAACACCATGTTGTGAGAAGGCTAATCTCGCAATGAGTTAACCAAGTTAGCTCTCTTTTGTATTATTCTAGCCAGCTGGTATCGAACTTATCACACTTTTTCCCTTTTCTCATTTTTCTGTGCTGGCACAACCTTACCTCAGATAGCAATGGATAAGGTCATGATCAAGAATGTAAATGAGGCCACTTTAAAGGATACAAAATGCATCCACTTTTTATTGCCGCTGTCTTTTACTCGTTTTAAGTTTTTAGGTTTTGTATGAACCATCACCTTTTGACATTAATTATCATAGTTGGATCCCTAGGTTTAGACCAAAAAGTAGAAAAGGGTTTCTCGGTTATGGTTTACTGGTTGCACAATAGTGCTCTACTGTAATAATTATGTTTCCAAATTTATATGAAGGCTTGGAATTCCTATGATCAATGTATTTTTCCTTTTATTCTTGGTTTCTAACGTTTGTTTATGCAACCTCATTGCAGGTAAAGAAGCCCCACACCCCGCTGTTGAAGGTTTGAATTTTTTTCCTTTCAATGTCTTATTATTGGAGAGAAAAACTGTTCCTTTATTTCAATTTTCTACACCAAGATTATGATACGATGAGCCTCAAGTTCTCACTTGAACCACAATTTTTCAGTTTCTTTTTCATCAGAAACAAAGAACTTTATTACCACTATGAAATAGTAGAAACAAAACAGTGAGTTGTAATTTTCCTGACTTCTCGACAATCAGGGATTTCAAACTGGTATGTTCTCCGGGACTTGCTAAGTGGTCTCTGAATGGAATAGTATATTTTAAAACAATTCTGAAAGCCCTCTGCAATTTATCAGTAACTCTTCTCGGCCTGTATATGGCTGCTTGACTAAATGAACTTTTTTGTGCTAAACCTGGTAGAACTACTTCCTGATTGCCTGTTGCATACTCCCTTGATTCTTTAGCAATATAGTGTCCTTTGGTAGTTAAAACGTGGACTCATTTGGAACCCATGTTCCTCGTCTAGTATCACTTTTGTTTTATGCTTTCTGGAAAGCACAGAAAACTTGTTCGTGAAACTTATTTTGTGACCTAGTTCTTGATAGTTTTCTAGAAAAAAAAATTCATTTGAGGAAACATTGAAGCGTCCTTTTCAGATTTATGAAAACTGTTTTCACGCATTAATGAAGACGGCATAATAGAAGGGAAACTTAAACAAAACGGAAACTGGTAAAGGGATAATGGAAAGAATCTGAACAAATTCGTGCTTTTCTATTTCCCCTTATTGAGGTTATGTTGGGAGGGTCATAATTGTAGACAATATGAAAATCGTGGTTCTTTTGAACTTCTTACTTCTGTTATCGAAAACTGGAAAGTTAAAAGGATAATGTACAAAACAATTCCATTTGTTTCCTGCTATCCCCGTTAGTGGGAATTCGTTGTGAATAATGAATGGGCTATTTACGACTGCACCTATTGTGTTTGCTGTTTCTCTTCTTCCCCTTCTCATTCGTTCACTTCTGATATTGATGGGCGCCGGTAACGAAGGTTCCTGAATTGTTTTATTCTGGATGCAGATTAAGGCCTATGCAGACAACTTCAAGTGGAAAGGGCACCCTAAAACTGAGGGAAACTTATTTTAGTCCATCCGCCCTTTCTTTGTTTCTTTCTATATATCAGGTGGTGTTGTCTCATCAGAGAAGTATCAACTGTTCAATTTCAATAATTATCATGGGCATCCCTTTGGATGGGATCAATGGGGATGTCTGTAATTGCCCATGTTGATCAATCTAACCAACTATTATCTACCTTTTGTTCAGATGTTTGATTTTTTTTTCCTGCAGTAGTCTCATGTAGTCATGATCGGCAAATCTTCATGTTTAAGATATTTGCATAGTTTACGGGTGCATTTATATTTCTTTTTTCTTACATGTTGACAATGTGTTTATATTTCTTTTTTCTTACATGTTCAGGGCCAGCCCTGGGGCCAAGCCCACCAAGCGGCCGCTTAGGGCCCCCAATTTTTGGCCCAATTATAGGGCCCCTGAAATTTGAGATATATTAAATATCATATATGTCAACTCTTTTGTGTAATATGCTTTGGTAGATCAGTGGTAGGATGCCACAGTTTTACCCATGAGGTCTTGGTGTTGATCCTTGTAAACCTCAATGTTTTTTTAGGTAAATTTACTTCAAACATGTAAAAATTAAATTTATTGTAGGCACTAGGAATGGAACTCACGTTCTCTAGGTTGTATACGCTCTACATTTCCACTATACCACAAGGAAATCTTGGTACTTATATCGAATAATTTATATATATATATATATATACAAATGCTTACAAGCCCCATCTTTAGAACTTGCTTGAGGCCCAGAAAATTTCAGGGTCGGGCCTGTACATGTTGGCAACGTGTTGCATAGTTTATGAGTGCGTTTATATTTCGTTTTTCTTATATGTTGGCAATGTGTTATACGGACTCAGGTGTGAGTGTGTTTAAGGTCAGATACACCCAATTGTCCCCTAATTTCTAAAAGAGTTGAGTTGTTGATTGTTCGAGTTCAATTTGAAATTAAATGGAACTATGGTTAATCTTGATTTTTTATCAGTCAATAACATTGGAACAAGACTTAGTCGGGCAAGTTTTTTTTTTTTTTTAAAGTTCGAGCTTATATAGCGGGTAATATTAGCACACTTGAGGTTTCTATGCAAATTTATTGAGCCCAAAGCAGTACAGGGTTGTAGTCTCTTGATCTGATTGTTCATCCATTCAATCGATGGTTTAGATTCACGGATGTACTCTTACCGCTAAGAGTTAATAAACATAGATTCGGGGAACCATGTAGTTCTATGGGGCAGGGTCGCCGGATTGGATTGATGCGACATATCAATGTAGGAGGATGAGTTTTCAATGAGTAAAACACCAAGTCGAGCTTAATTAGTATGTTTTCATCTAACGGTCTTATCTAACGGTCTTGTTTATGGTCTAGTCATTGCAATGGTGTTAGCAAAAAATCAAGGGCTCGTCTACATAATGGGGAAAAAGACTACTACTACGAGCACATGGTTCAAATCTCACCGATGAGAATGTTATCAAATTGATAATTTATATGTCAACTGTTACAAATTTGGAATAACTAGCTATGAAGGAAAGTGAATTTCACAATCTGTGATACAAGCTAGTGAAAAACCTGCACCATGCACCGGCGAATACGTAATGAAAAGAGAATAACATGTACGATTCATCCAAGATTTGGTTGCTATGAGGGGGAAGCAAGCATTCTCCAATGCTAGTACTCTTCAAGAAGACATGCCATGAGTGGAAAGCAAACAATCTGAAAAACTAATCTGTCAGTAAGGCTTGTCAACCTAGTTTTGCATTTCATTCTAAAACCAACCTAAAGTCAACAGGCTAACCTTTCCCTACAAACCCTAGATGAATGAGTACAAAACAATGCCTTGAGTCTTGCCGTTAGCAAACTGTTTTACGACAAAGCAACCCACGTGTTTCAAATTCAATAATACCATTTGTTTGCACTCTTCATCTTCACACAACAGAATTGGTTACGAGCCAATTAAATGCTAAAACCAAGGTAGCCACCTTCGACGTCGAACAGCGGTGTGTTCATTAGGAGAGAGTTTTTCTTTCTGCATTAGCAACAACCCATTTGCTAAAATCAAGAGAGGAAACAAGTTCCTCCAGTGCTTTCTTGGTGGAGTCCTTAGTGAACTTATCCCATTCATCCTTTGAGAATTTCCACCGTTCAGGAGTCATATGAAAGCCAGAATAATAATCCCTTGAATCTGAGGGCCGACTCAGTGGTGGTGTCCCAGTTAAGCCTGAGGGATTTACAGCAAAGTGTAAATGTATATCCAAAAGGGGAGAGAGAGAACAACTAAACTCGGAAGAGTAGCAAACCTAGGACAAGACTTTTGTAAACAACCATCCTAAAGGGCAGATTGAGGCTTCAGGAATTCAGAGTTATCAGGTTTCTGAATATTATGTACATTTTCATCGTAATAATCTTCTAATGTTGATGAATCTGGAATCTGGTATCTGTGGTTGTCTGTTCTGCATAATTTCCTGCCCACGGTATTCCAAAACTTGTATAGCATCTCACACTCAAGGTTAAAGAAACAAAAGTAAATATAGGATTTACCTAACTGAAAAAACAGCAAGTGTAAGGGACATGGTAGAACGATGACATACTCTATTCATTGTATGCTTAATCAAGCCTGTAAAAACGTCGACCAAACACCGGATGTGTGCCATTCTTGAATATATAATCCAATTCGATGTTCATATCTGATCCTTGTGGTATTTCCTTCTCCATCCCTAAGTAGGCAGTTCACCTCTTGGTAAATGTGAAAACATGAATATACACGTTTCAAACTTGGCATAAAAAATTCAACCTCAATAGAACGTCCAATCTCTTTTTAACCCTCCTTAATAGTACACTCGACCAATAAATTAAAAAGAAACACAAAAATCTAACAAAGGGTGCAGCTGACATTATTGTAAACCAAAAAGGGATGCAGTACATATTTCCCCCCTGATCAAGTGCAAGCGCCTTCGGCTAAAAGGCTGGTCACAAAAACTACCAGGTCCTCTCCATTACAACGTGAACGCTACCCATGCTGAAATATGAATGTGGTACACATTGTGAAGTCCCGAATTCCAAATATAAGGGCTCCAAATGTCAAAATGATTTCTTTTCATAAGAAACCAGCCCATGAACTCCTCCTTCAACTTGTGCTGCACCACTACGAACCTGTACAAGAAAAAGTAACAAATCATATCATTGGACAGAATTACTATAGTGAACCACTTCTTCCTCCTTATATAACCTTCACAGAAACTCTCATCTGTCAGTGGTCATGGACTCATGGCAGGAAACTCTTATAATCCGCCAAATGAGCAAAACAATTACTCTCAATAAGCAAGAATTGAAATTAGATGGATTGTGGATGGAATAAGTTGTGCTTCAAGTTTATAGCAAAGCTATAGTTTCAGCCTAAAGATTAGTGATAATTGTTGTACTGGTTAGAGGTCAGAACCATAGCAGATAAAAGCTGGTTGTTTTATCATACCTCGAGCCTTAGTACTGATTGTCGTAATAGTTCATGAGCAGATTGCAAGGAAGAGGCGCCGAGATCTTGGAAACCCTGCTTAACTGCTTGCATGTTATATGGCAGAAACTTCCAAGACAGAGCCTTTGTCTGCAACATCTCCAACAACCCCCTGAGCAATCTTCAACTTAGCTGTATCACCCAAGTATCGGGCATCGCTCCCTTTCATCATTGCTTCTAGAGAGCCCATGCCTCGATAGTTTTTGATGCAGTGGCCACCCTGTTACATAACGTGTGGGAAGAGATAATAAGGAACGACTTTAGAGGAAAAGGCAAACATGGGCTGCTTCTGCCTCCCCCAAGTGCACAATAGAACACCTTACTCCAGATAGAAAACTAGCCATACAAACAACAAATATAAAATCGCACTCTAGTTGACCAACACATCATCAGTTATTGATTTGAGTGTATTTTTCTACCAGGACTGATGGAATCCATATCTCAATGCCATACTTATCTTCCTTCATCCAAACCATCCAGCATTAAAGATAATTATAAGAAGGCTGAGGAAGCAATGTAATGAGATACAAATTGATTTCCTATAAAAAAAAATTCAGAAACTATGACTCTATCTAGAAAAATCATTCATACCCCCTTCCCTTGTTCTCTCATTGGAGAAAATTAAGGCCTTATACCACCAAAAAGAAGGGAAGAAAGAAAGACAGCTACATCACACAGCTTGCAACTCTATCTCTTCCCTCCTTTATAGGTGTACATCAATATAAAGAGAACATAAATATATATACATAGATCCTTTCTGTAATTAAAAGAGAAAAGAACCGAAATGAATCGACGTAGATATACCAAAGATACTAAATGTCCCTAGCGCACACACTACAAGTCAACAAGGTAAATGCTAAATAAAGATTGTGCGTAGCACGTAAACAAGGGACTTATATTCCATATCACAAACAAACAACTCATCATTTACATAAACAATATAAAAGGAACAAGAGATGGCATGCATCACCTGATCCTCATAAGCTCCAGTAGCTTCATTACTTCCAGCTAAGAAGCTTCCCATCATTACAGTTGAAGCGCCAAGGACCAAAGCCTTAACAATATGTCCGGAGTTTGAAATGCCACCATCAGCAATGACAGGCACACCACTTCTTTCCACAAATCACAATAGATGAAACCTTATACACTGCAGTTGCCTTCCGCAATTTCAAGGAAATAAAGAGAGTGAAAAAAAAATAGAACCCCCCATAAATAAGAGAGAACTTTCCGTCATCATTAAACTCTATGGCATGGATAACCCAAATCAATTTAGAGTTATACTAACTTCTCAAGAAGCTACTACTAGATGTTATCACTGTGTAAAGGTACTTCATTGATTTACAATAACCAGGGCTTTACAGGATAAATACATAGACAAAGACACATGACTAAACTACCCCTGGGAACTGTATACATGACAAACAAACCCCTAACTTAACATAACACACTGTTGCGTCATTTTGGAACTTGTTGCATCAGTGTCCACTAGGAAAAATTTCATTCAGGTTAGAGACGAGAGGCCATCACTGTCTGTATCCCAGGCTATAGAGGAGAATTCCCAACCCTGCTCCACTTAGCTTTACCCGAACAACGAATAATTGACAGACGCGTAAATGTTAACATTAACGCCCCTTAATTAATTATTGTTAGGTCCATTTATGTTACTTGGAGTTTAATTACTTTTGTTGTGTGTTGTAGGTATTTGGAGGCTTTGATATAAAAAAGAACGTAAAGTCGAATCTTACTTGGTGTCAAAGCAAAGTCGTGATCAAAGTAGTAGGTCCACTGGCAATCGGCGAGTTTGGAAATTACTTGTGGTCAGCTCTTGAGCCATTAGCATTTGTATTTTGTTTAGGGAAAATTTCAAAAAAACCCCTATACTTTGATCTCAATGTCTCAAACACTCCTAAACTTAACTAAATTTCAATTGAACTCCCACACTAACACTCCGTTATTCATTTTACCACCCACCGTCTCATTCCGTCAAATGACAAACGGGAATCGCTGAGTTGGCGTTTGACAGTGAGGGGTAGACGTTAACCTACTCTTAAAGAAGTTGACTTGGCTTCAAATGCAAAACAAACTCCCCCCATTGGTCAAAAAAAAAAAAAAAAACTCCCCTCATTTCTCTCTCTCTCTGTCTCCTCCATTACCCATTACCAGTAGTAACCCATTTCTCTTTCTCTCTCTCTCTCTCTCTCTCTCTCTCTCTCTCCATTACCCATTACCCATTACCGGTACTAAACCCATTTCTCTCTC
>JAXBDA010002453.1:0-42529 GCA_036023075.1 Gaultheria prostrata
GGGGGGGGTTCAAGAAGGGAGAAGAGGAAATTAGCTACAGACATTTTGTCTTTATATTTGTGATTGTTACTTTCCTTCCTCTTTTAACTGTCTTCTTTTCTTGTATTGAAACAAACAGGGAAATGATATTTTGTAAAAGGTCTTTCCACGTAAAAAGTGTAATACATAAAATATTTTTTATCAGAATATATTTTAAACCGAAATAAATGGAGTTAAAGTGACACTTCGTTAATGTACGCGGGACCAACGGTAAAAATTTCGTCGTTGGTCCCCAAAGTATTAGTGAAGTATTTTTCGTGTAAAATACTTTGGGGACCAATGGTAATACTTTGCTAATACTTTGGGGACCAACAGCTCCATTTTTTTCCGGGAAATATTTTTTGTACTGCTAAGCAGCTTGGGGAAGTATTTACACAGACTCACGGTTATTAGTGAAGCATTTTCCATGCAATTAAGTATTTTACACGGAAGTATTAGTGAAGTATTTAAAGTCGTGCAATACTTTGGGGACCAACTTCGCTAATAGCTAATACTCCTTCTGTCCCAAATTTATTGTCCATTTTTTGGCATGCCTGCCATTTTTTAATTGCTTATATCTTTCAATATATAATGGTTTTTGTTATCTGTGCCGGCGACTTTTCCAATCTGATCCCTATAGCAATTGGCCCCATATCTGGAATCACCAGATGTGGTTATCTAGGCTCACAAGATGTGGTTATCTACAAGATGTAGTTATCTGCGTTGGTGACTTTTCCAATTTGATCCCTCTAGAAACTGGCTCCATATATGGAATCACAATATGTGGTTATCTGTACTGCATCTTTTTTTTAAAGCTTACATGGGATCAGATAACCACATCTTATGAGTCTAGATAACCACATCTTGGGATTCCAGATATGGATATCTGCGGGCAACTTTTCCGGCGATGTCCAATTTTTCGACGACTTTTTCGGCTCTGGTGAAATTTTCGGCGCCGATGAATTTTTCCGGCACCGGCGACTTTTCCGGCGAGAGTATATTATGTATTAAATTTAATGTGAGGGTATATTTGTTTATTAAAAATGGAGAGTGGACCTTACACCTTAGAAAATGCAAAAAAATGGATTAGATGTGTTATGGAAATATGAGGTGGACTAGATATGTTATAAAAAGTTATAATGAATCTTAGAGCAATTCCTTATTCTAATATCCGATGATCATATCAAGGATCTTAATTCTCCCAAAATAGCCCTTTCAGAATCGTAATTGTGAACTACAAATTCCTCCTTGAAAGGACTGCAAGCACCATATTCGTAGAGCATATTTACCAAGTCAATCGAGTGGTGATCATTTGGCTAGATTGGGTACATAGCAAAATGAAGACCTGATGTGTAAAAGACCCTCCGTCCATGCATTTTTTTGTTGTTGCTATTATTATATAACACCTCCATTCCTCTTTAATAGTTGAGTGTTCAGGTCGTTCATTAAATTTTTAAGCGAACTCGAGCCGAGTTCCATGAAATTTTGACAAGCCAAGCTTCCCTAGGTTTGTGTCGAACTCAAATTTGTTCACGAGTCTAAACAAGTCAAAAATATTAGATTTTTATGCTCTTATACAAGTCTACAACTACTAATAAAATTTTCGCTTTTGTACATAAATAAGTCCATACATATACAAATTATAAAAGCTTATTAAAATGTAAGTATATAGTACTTTTAAAGGTTTATACATGTACAAGTATAAAATATTCATTATGAACATGTAAAGGTTTATACACATTGAAGGTTATGTGGAAAACTTTATGAGATATATAAATATACTTCTGGTTTGCGAGCCTAACCGAGCCGAATACTGTCATGTTCAGATTCAGCTCATTTAATAATCGAGCCTAAAATTGAGTTCAAGTTCGGATCGTTTAGTCTTCAAACCGAACTCGAACGAGCTTTTGGCGAGTCGAGCCTTGAACAGTTCACGAACGGCTCAGTTCATTTGCAGCCCTGGCTAAAAGTGGAAGATAATTTTGAAAAGTAAAGTTAAAAATTAATGTGAAAGGCGTAAGTAGAGATAAAAGTTAATGTGAAAGGAATAATGATGATAGTTCTTTAATAAGTTGGATTGACGACGCAACACATTTAAAAATAGACCGAGGGAGTATTAGCTAAGTTAAATTACTTCAAGAGACATTGTTCCATCAGCTTGGACCAAGAAGCACCTTGCACTTAAATGGTACACGATCAACTGAGCTCGAAGCCACTTCTTTCTCGAAAAACACCGATGTATGTGGGGTTCTAGGGGGACTAGCCTGTACCGGCTTCTTAGAGTTGCAACGTCTATTCTCTCTGTCATACCAATTCCTTGTTGTCAAGACACTCTATTACTAATTTTCTTCAAATATTCATTTCTCAACGAAAAATTCTTCCATTTTTCCTTTCCAAATATATTTTCCTCCATATTTTTGCTATGCAAATCTAGAGACCGGTGGAGCTGAATAAGCATAAGATACACATTATGGTAAAGGTCACCAAGAAATCAATGGAAAGACCCATTCCAACCATGGACCTTGGCAGTTGACTACAGCAGCTGCAGGCCGCAGCCTATCTACAAAAAGACACAAAGCAAAGATATGGCATCAAAATATGCACTCGAACAGGCCGTTTGCCAGCAGGATTAGTTTTAGAAGGGTTGTGTTATGCCTGGTTTGTTTTAAATTGGAACGGGAGGATAAGAGGTGAATGATGATAGACACAGAAAAATGCTTTGTAAACAAAAGAGCCTGAGGGCTGGTTGAGTATTAATATCTCCCAATAGGTGGATATCCCAACTGAACGGATGAGAGATCACCCTCCTCATCAGGGTGGCAAACACCAGATGAAGGTTTGGGCAGATGATTAATCTGGGGGATATAGCATCCACCCTGCATATCCTCCTCACAGATGGGAATATCCAACTTCTGTTTTAAGTCGAAAGCAACAACAGTTGGGGTCAGCTCAGATAATGAATACATGTACAACATTTTTTACATCTTCTTTACAACACCTCTCACATGAGGGTGGGACCCACATGTGGGAACTACATGTGGGTCCCACCCTCATGTGATAGGTGGTGTAAAGATGATGTAAAAAAATGTTGTGATCCTACCATATTTGGAAAAGAAACGGCAAAATATAATCAAACGTTCTAATTTTTCCAAATGCTTCAAAATCAGAGTCAACCTACGCTGATAAATAAGAATGTACACTAACAATGACCTAAATAGATTCCAGAGTAACAGACCACATTATGTAGCCGTACTTGCCGTTTCCCCTTAATTTAAAGGCTCAGAGACCCTAACCATCCGAATTGTAACTTTTACCGAAACCAATCTAAACCACAAACCTTGGCCTCCAAGGGGATTTGGAGTTGCAAAACTTCACCCAAATTCAACTGCTTCCCTCTCTCGCCTCCTTGGATTTCCTTATCGCCTCTGCAGCAACTTTGGTAATACTTCCTACATAAATATGAATACTACACTGACTATGCCATTGCTTGTTTTGCATTCACATGGAACTTTAATAGTTCAGGACCACTGCACAACATAAGACAGGTACATCATAAGAGATACGCGCAAAAGAGAATAATCTTCCACTTTGAGAATAATAAAAAAGACAAGGATTTAATTTTGTTCACCCTCTTAGTACCCTCCCTCCTATTGGTTGAGGCAATGTGGATCCCACCAAAAGTGATGTCATCTTTACCAAAAAGTGTACTGCAAGGGTGGGACCTACACTATGTCAACCAATGAGAGGGAGGGTAATGTTCACCCTCTTTTAAGGAGGGTGAACAAAATTGCACTAAAAAACCAATGACAAGTTTTCAATTGGAAAATAGAAGTTACATATATTGGCACTAGTTGTTATTCGGACAGAGGGAAAAGAGTAGATTCTCGAATGAGGAAAAAGGATCCAATGGCTTCTTTTGCGAAGATGCGGCACAGCATCATGCAGTCGCAACAGGATGCAGTAGATGCCAGCTTCTTCTTCTTTTCGTCTTAAGGAGATGCAACTTTTGTTTGTTACTGAACAACTACGTTTAAAATATTTCAAAAGAAAATTTACTCTCATTCTAAGTTTGTATCAGTTGATGCAATATACACATTATGCACTAAAAAACATACTCAAACAAACACATTACGCAAGTGCAACATCTCAGCAAGATAATCTTACATATCTTGCTAAACATTCTGAAACAACATGTTGTACTGATCGATACATGCTAAGCCACACATGTAGCATGATATACTTGGATTGCTGCAATATCAGCAGTCGGAACAAATGAAAGATGGCTTGGATCTTCAGAATTTGGAGATTCATGTTACATGGACATTTCCTGGCAACTTTAGTCAAGCCTGTTTGGGTAAAGTCAAATCCTTCTTGGGTGCTCATTGCTGCCACCGCAACATTGGAAAGCTAACTAGCAGCTGCTTCTAGTTTTAGCAGTTGGGAGTAGATGTCTAGCTTTGAGGATCTCTTCAGTGGTAAAATTTGGTTCGAGGGGCAAAAATATCATTCTCCAGAAGGTTTTAGTGACGTCAAGTGAAGTAAAGGAAAAAAAAAGGGCATTTCTCCTCGATGTTCATTTAAGAAAGTTACAAAAGAATCCTGTAAGACAGATGAAATAAACTAGTTTAATTATGTAGGGAACCAGTTTAAAAATAAGATTTATGCAAAATCTTGAAGTTTTTGGAGGACAAGCTTTGAGAATAAGCTAATCCTGGTGGAGGTTGAAGACATGGGTCCCCACCAGTTTTGAACTAACCAAAAGCAAAGTTCAAAAAGGAAAAAAAAATAACTAACCAAAACTCAAAAAAGTTGCATACTTCCATAATTTCTTTTTCCTGCAACTGAACAAGGCCTAGAGATGATTCGGGGGCTCCAAGAAGGAAATCAAATCTGAACTTAAATTAATGTTTAATTGCCGTCATTGGTGTGCTTACCCATGAAGTATAAAGGATCATTTCCGACGTATGTTGGCAGCTTTTGTTGCTCATCTTTTTTTCTTTCCCATTTACATGGAAAAGCAACATGACAGCCAATTTTTTAGATGATACTTGACATTGTATTTATTCGAGTCAAGCTTAAATGGCGATATTTGAACAGATGATTTTCATCATTCTAGTAGCAATCAAATTGTTCAATCTAGTTATTGAATTGTACCTTAAACAGATGATTTTCATCATTCTAGTAGCAATCATATTGTTCAATCTAGTTATTTAATTGTACTTCGAGTTGTCTTAAATATCAGGAAAAAAAAGTAGAGCATCCAAATCGGCAAGAAAAAACTCTACAAGTGCAGATATTTATTAAAAAATACCCTAAAGTGGCGCATGGAAGAAAAAGCAAGCACCAACTACCATCCCTAATTTTAAAATGCCAACAGCGTAAACGAGTGAAATCCTAGAACTGATACTAAAAGGTTATACTATGCCTCCATTTTCATGATAGGGCCTTATGTGCTATTTATTCTCAAAGGATTCATTCCTTGATCTGTTTCTGACTATATCAAGACTGCAAAATTAAGGATGAACCAGAAAATGCATGACTAACCAATGTGAAGGAAAAACATCATAAAGTTACTCACACTCAAGATTGCTATCCACGGCGTGGAAGCTCCTTCCTTTTAGCTTCAAGTTCTTTGAGGTTGTTAAGAACAACTTGGGCTTTGGTCGATAGATTTTCACTATGGTCTTCGACATCTTTCATAAGAGAACGTAACTGGTCATGATATGCTGCATTTAGTTTCTTCTTAACTCGCAGTTCCGCTGTCAGTTCCTGAATTTTCCTATCTTTCTCATCCTACAAAAAATATTGCACAACCAACAAAAGAAAGTTACAAATGAATCATATCAGGACTACAAGGAATTCTTTTCATCAGATCAATTATGAGGCAAAAGACCATAATAATACTAAAGAGGAAAAGAAAAATAGAAAGTATATTAATACAGGACACATAAAGTCGAAGCCTAAAAAAGGAGTAAAAGTTTCACTTTTTCCTTCTGATTTTTTAGATCAAAATTGTAGTTTCTTTTTTCCCTGAATATCCCAAGGTTTCCTAGACGAGCTGCTGAGAGTACGTAGTACACAAACACAAGTTTATAAAATCGCCATCTATACGGCCCATACGTAAAAGGTATGATGAGCTTGTCCAGTTGCCCATTTCAGTTGCCCATTTCTCTCTCAAATTGCTGGCCCTATGCTCACATATGGGGCCTAGGGCCATCAATTTATCATTGATAAGTAACTAACCATGAACGAGGCACCAGGAGTGCAACCAATGTACGAAAAGAAGGTGATTGACACATTGTTCGTCCTGCTTACACCTAGAATACCTAGTTTAATTTTCTAATCGAATTTGAAAGGAAAGGAGTTCGCCATGTGCTGCCCGTCCATACAAAGCACCAGAGTATCACCAAAAACGTTTTACCAAATCTGTCTGACTTTTATCTCATCTGGAGCCATGTTCTTCGCCGTCACCATTTGGGTAAGCATAGAAACTGATGATAAGCCCCAGAGTCCACAGGCCACCTCCCAATCATTCAACTCCCTCCAAAGGGCAACAAATCAGAACGCTTGATCTCCTCCATCAATCTTCAAGCAGTAACTGATGGTCATGGACTTATTGATTCCGTAAGATTACTTCCAACTTCTTCCCATACCACAACTCAGTGTTATCACCTCTCCCACAAATAAACTGAACATGAACAAAAATTGTTCAAACAGCGACGAATATTTTTACAAAGCCTCACCATAAGAGCAAACCAAACTCCATCGATGACCACTCTCTGCACTCATCCATGTTCCGACTTGAACACCCTTCCACAAACTTGCAAATAAATCTTAATGTTGTGCACATTATAGTGCATACTTTTATCTCTAACTTAGATGATGTTAACCTTATGTTATGTTTTATTTGCTCTTATTATGTGTAGTGTAGTCTTTTGTCGGTAAATAAAATGTTAATGGAAAAAGAAGAAAAGAAGGGGAAAATAGGAAAGCTGGGCTTCTTTATTTATTAAAGTTGGAGGATCAAAGATTGAAGTTATTGTAGCACAGTTGGCAAAGGGAGAAGATGTACAAGCTTAATGTCACAGGTTTGATGGTGGGATCATAATGCCTTAGCTTTTTGAAGAAACTAAGAAAGTCCCCAACCATTGGATAATTACTCCTGGTTGCACATGCCTGAGAAGCACTAGATGATTTCCCTCTTGCTGCACGTGTGTGATGCACCTAATAATTTCTCTTTAGCAGCCTTGTGCCAAATTGCAAATTCAAGACTCCTGCAAATTTCGGCAATTTGGATTGGATTTGAACTCTATGATTGGCCGGCCAAATCCTCTCTTTTGTATTTATTTACCTTTTTGGACTTTTTCCCCCTAACTACTATGAAAGGAGATGTCCTCAGAAGAGAAAAAAGCAGTCAGTAGCAAGAGTATAGCATAGTCCAGTTTCTCCATTTCCATTTTCTTTCTTCCTTTTCCTCTATTGTACCAGTTGCTTCATATTACTTGCAAAAAGAAATTGAGAGTTGTAACTTTATCCCGTTCACTGGATCAAGTTTGTTTGTTTTAGTTACTGTCTTCATTTTATATACAAATACCTCACGCTAAAGTAGTTGCTAGGGTTAGGATGAAGTTAAATGTTTAAATATCTATTTTATTTATGTGACTTAATTTCTCCAAATAAAATTCTTCTTGTTCATTTGCCTATTTTGTACCGAAACATTAGAATTGGATTTTCATTGTGTTTCGTTGGATTCAGTTTATGATTTGTGAAAAACTGATATAGATTGTATTTTGATGGATTCAATGAAAGATTTGATTCTATACTTTAGTTTGGCATAAGAAGAAGAATTTTTATAAAGCTTAAAAAACAAGAGTTGTCAAGATTATTTTCCATAATAAAAGAGCTTAGCCTCCAGCTTATTGTGCAGATAAATTTGAGAATTTAGAAACATAGATGATATAGATATTGCACATGTAATGGATTCCGATACCCTAGCATTTTACTTACGTGTTTAAATCCATGTTTTATATTTTCAAGTTTGTTTCGATGAAATCCCAAAAATGGTTGAACTAGATTAAGATTATATTTAAGATTAATTGAGTCATTCAACCACGTCATACTAGTCCCTGTGGGTTTGACCTTGCTCTTACTTTACTATACTTCGGTACGATTCGCGCACTTGCAAGAACATTAAATTTCACAAAACACAATTAATATGGGAAGTCTCTCAATCCTCAAAAGGACGACTCTAAACTAGGTAATTCACCTTATGCTCGTCTCCCATGTCACCATGTGCCCAAATGAAACAAATTGCTATTCCTCCAAGTTCTTTGCTCCAAATAATGAACATTGACATAAATTAGGTTGGTGAACTTGTCAAGGTGCATCATGGTCTACCTAACTCCTTTCTCCTAACAATACCTCTTATAACTTGCCAACCACCTTTGGAATATCTAAAGAATCGGTGTCATACAATCTTCTCCTTGAGAACCTCATGTAAGCCCAAATCCGTAAAACCTAGAAAGCATCCCTTTTCACATGCTTCCTTTCCAAACAGTATGATCCCAAAAAAGGACTCCTCTCGCATTAGGATAGCCCAATCATATTCCAACTCCTAAGTTTCCAATTCATGCTTGAGGTAAATCACTGCTTTATTTAATAAACATCTACTTACGTCCACCTCATGCTTGCCTCATATGGTCTCCATTCACAAATAGTAAAAATAAAAGTTCGAAGAGAAAGAAATAGGAGCCATAACCATAACAGATTGTGAGTCTGCTGCGTGAGGATCACCTAACCTAACATAAGGATTTAGAGGAGCAAGATGAGTAACTGACAATATGGGTAGCTTCTTATTCTCGTTTTGAAAAGTATTACCTATGTAGTTGGAAAGGCAAATGACAGGTGCTAACCTCTCAATGTTCTATATGACAGTGAATGAACTAGGACATGCCAAGGATATTCACATGTTTATAACTTGTCTTTACGAATCTAGGACATGCCTTCTTAGGAGTCCGACTCCTAACAGTGAATGAACTGTGCTCTGTTCTGGTCCTGCAGAATTTATTGAAACAAGTCTTCCAGTCACCTTGAGTGACTTTTGTGCTATCTAAATGGTGACCTGACCTCATAAGGAGTGTGAATCGAAACGACCAGCTGACCTGTCATGCTGAGAGGAAGTGATATATACGACGATTTCATGAGAATGAGAAAGCTAACAACCAAACATCATCAACGAGAAGTCACGTCTTTCTTGCATACACTATATCTTAACAAGGCATGCATGACCACATCCATTCACCTTGAACAGATCATAGCGCTAGCAGAGTTGACAACATCATGATATCATGTTTTTATTTCTGACTAATTTCAGATAAATTATTTATGTTCGTGACTAATTGTCTATTCCAAAGTTTTTCTCGATACAAATCTAGCTTTCAAACAAATGATCAAATAAAAAGGAAAACAAAATTCTCGCTGTTATTCACAAGATCTCTTGCTAGTAACTTCGAATATTTTCAGGAAATGAATATGGATACAAGACCACGCTTGCATGAGGATTCTTGTGTGCATAAGAAGACGCATGGTGTGATTTTGGTACTTGTATTTACACTTTTGATGTAAATCTACAGGTATCCTATACCAACCTAATCTAAAGAGCGTACCGATTTCACAGGTGATTTGGCAACAATGCTTATATGATTATTGCACAGTTCACTTCTCAAAATAACTAAAACACTGCAACTGTAACTTCAATAATTTTTTCAGTTACAAACTGACGCACTTTATTCTCATTTCTCAGCAAAAGCAGACTTTTGGTAGCCATTGCTTTTGTCTGTTCATGATGTCGCATCCTTCCAGGGTGGAGGCTTGGGTCATGCGCTACATCTTCAGTACACATACCTTGTGTTTATCTTAGCAAAAAGTAGAAGCTCCAGACAAGACTGAGTAACAAACATAATTAAATCAAGCCTTCACATCATGACATGGACAAGTATTGAACTTTAAGTAGGGTAATGCAAATATGAGGATTGTATATCAATTACAATTTACCTTAAAGAAAACAAGATGAAAAGAGTAAAGAATAAAGTTAAACTCTACACTCAAACGACAACAAAATACTATGAAGCAAATTCTTACTTTCAACGAAATAGAATAAGCGAAAGATCAACCTTAAGAACTACATGAACTTTACGAGGGCAAACAATTCCATGAAGTTACAGAAGGAGATGGAAACTCACCAGATTTGGACGTCTATTTGGTAATGTAACAACCAAGGGATGATTGTGGTCTCGCACAAAATTTTTGACCGCCCATTCTCCTGACTTCTCTTTCTTCACTAGAAACTTTGCCGTGCAACCTTCTCGCCGTCTGTCTCTCTTTTTATTATAAGAACCATCTCTACATCCAAGTCCACGGGAAATAATTGACCCATCACGCTCTGACCTCCGCGAAGATAGTACACGGGTTACAAACCCTACTTGTGTAGCATATTCATCATAGAATGATCTCGCAGCTTCTTCCGTGTCAAAGAGCATTCCCTCAAATGCTTCTTGATTTCTCTCGTATTCACATGCACTTAATTCCCCACATACAGCGTTTTCTATTTGTCCAGCTCCATCTTCCACTTCGGCCTGCCTATCCACTGAAAATCAACATTCCAAAAGTTATATCTTTTGCAAAACAGACCATACACGGTACACTCCCCTATAAATTGAATATAACACGTTAATTTGCAGCTATAGATCAAGATTAATGGACAAAGTGGCACCGGATTTCATACAAGTGAAACTGGAATAGTTTGACACCCATCAAAGCATAACCATAATAAGAATCAATATTGCCTCTGTCAAGTAGCCAATTATGCAATCCAACCAAGCCGTTTTCCAAAAGCATGAAAACCGGCAGCAAAATAATACAGAATCTAACCAGCAAGGGAAATTTTCACATGTAAAAGCCACACGAAAGATCAGAGAAGAAAAAGAAACACTGCAATCTTGTATCCTGAAAGTAGAACACTCAGCAATTCGCTGTGGCTTAAACATGAGTTAAGTTAAATAACTATATAATTGCAACTAAATAGTCAAACTCCGAAAGTAGAATACTGAGCAATTGGCTTTGGCCTAAACATGAGTTAAGTTAAATAACTATATTATTGCAACTAAATAGTCAAAATCAATATTGGGTGTGTATTTAGTCACAGGACAAATTAATTAATGCAAACAACTACAATGTGAAGTGCGAATATAGAAATATGGTTTCCAAGACCAATGGCTGCGTTAATTTAATCCCATTGATTGAAGAAAAATTTAACTAAACAAGGATAAGTGACTTGTGTCCTCTAAGTCCGCAATGGCTGGAGACTCGTGCACTAGAATGCATCTTTTCCGATATTCTCTAACCAACATTGGTAATGTACTTGGGAATTGGTGAGGTTTGAGTCTTTGACCCAAAACAAAGTAAACACTTAGATATGAAATACAGCACCCAACTCTCGTTTAGGAGTTAAGAAAAATGGATACAGATATGGGAGACAGACAAAAATTAGGATACGAATATGTTGGGGGCACCTTTTAAATGAAATAATCCATGATATAATTTATGTATTCATACAATGGAAAACGATATTACGGTATCAAAATAGGAATCAAATAAGGCATAGACGCGATTAAGAATACTATTTTTTAGATATAAAAAACAACCCTTATTGAGATGAATATTTTAAAAAAAAACTACACATCAATGGCAATTTTTGACCTTCCCTTGACTTTTCACAACTGGATTGGACCTCACAAGTGTCCCCAGTGTGACCAGAAATGTCATTAACATTCACCATGGCATCAGACCAAGGATGACTACGAACAAAATCGGACACATAAATATGTGCGTGTCCAATCATATGCTTGTCTTTCGGACAAGTGGGGTTAAAACTTAAAATAACGTGTCCGTAATTCTTAGTCAATGAGCAACCTATAATACAAAAGTAAGACATAAGTGAAGACATCAGGTAAGTTAACCAGTTATTGATTTCCTCCTCGAAAATGAAATACTCAATCAAGTTAAAACTGTATTTGGTACACCTAAAAGCAACAATATTTTCTAACTAAAACAGTGACACTCAAATGTTAACCTCCTGTGTTTAGAAAAAAGACGCTCCAAAAATAAAACTTTGTTTACTAACTCCTTTCTCTTGCATTTGCATTTGCTTCATAATTAGAAGTCTAAGATCCCAAAATAAGGTTTTCATTTTCTTTGGCACATTTACGTGGAACAAAACTGGGCCTAAAGTTCTGATGACAAAAGAAAGAAAAAGAATGGGGACTTCACATTAAAACAAAACGCAACAATTATACTCGGCATGAAATCACTAAAAGCTAGCGCTAACTAAAACTTGGAATCAAATGCAAATCGGATGGCATGAAACAATTGAATTCTAGGGTTTAAACGCAAAAACATCATCTAGGGTTTCACCATTACTTTTAAACTTCGACTAAAAAATAGCCCAAACAGCTTGGCCTTTCTAGAAAAAACTAAGACGAGGAAAAAAAAAAAACATATTCTTTACAAATCCCAAACCCAGCCTAAGCCAAAAGGATGTGTTTTGTTCAGCTAGATAAAATTGTGTGCCAACTCCTGTCTCTTGCATTTGCTAGTTAGAACTTGGGAGTCTAAGAATCCAAAATCAGGATTCGATTATATTAGTTAGGTCACATTTACGTAGAACAAGATTGGGCCAAAAGTTCTGATGAAAAG
The DNA here is from genome assembly GCA_036023075.1 of Gaultheria prostrata. Lineage (NCBI taxonomy): Eukaryota > Viridiplantae > Streptophyta > Magnoliopsida > Ericales > Ericaceae > Gaultheria > Gaultheria prostrata. The sequence continues at coordinate 12,772 of JAXBDA010002453.1, forward strand.
AATGACGAAAAAAATGGGTCTTTTACATGAAAATAAGACGCAGTAATTTTCATCGGCATGAAATCAATCGCTTTTCAAAACCTGGAATCAAATGCAAATCGAAAGTTCTTTTGTCCTAGCCCATGATCTAAACGAGTCGCACATACACCCTAGTACATCTTCCTCGACGCTGAGGGCATCCCCCAAGAGCGGGGGATTTCCTGACATTTCTGATTGGCTGTCTTGTATTTTTAATAAGTTGAAACGGTTGAATTCTAGGGTTTACAAACACTAGATCGTAGACATATTGACTTGATACATACATCCCGAGAGAGAGAGAGAGAGACTTACTGGTATTGAAGCGCCGGTGATTCAACCTCCGATTTCCGGTCGTAAATTTGTTGATTTTCTGCTACAGACGATTTATGAGAGAAACGGTTGGAGACGGGTGCTGTTTCACCCCTCACATTTGATTGTCAGCAAATAACCACCCTGTGGTTGTCGGAAGTTAACAAGACTCGCGCCGCCTCGTTTACTTAATGAGTCAAAATCTCGAGATTGACTCATATGTAAATGAGACGCCTTTATCAAGCTGAGCGAAGATAATTTATTTAACGAATCTTCTTAAAACACGAGTCGAGCTTATATAAACGAGCCGAGCTGGGTTTTAGTGAGCTCGTTTACTAAACGAGTCTAAAACTCAAACTCAATTACTAAACAAGTTGGGCTGAGTCGAGCCTTAACGAGGTAAAGGTCTACACACAAATTTTTGAACAAAATTCCAAACACAACTATGGCCAAATCGTTCAATGCATGGGACTTATGTACATCAAACAATTCCGGTCACAGTTGTGTTTGGAATTATACTTTAAAGTTGTATGCATGAGCATTGCTTAGCGAAATGACACATTAAGGCTAAGTTTTTCACTATGGCATTTTCGATATTTTTGGTACTTTCAGTATTTTCAGTAGTATTTTTAATATTCTCCCACAAGTCATTCTCCTCATATACATTGTTGGAACAATTGCTCATACATTTACTGATTTAACATTTAGCGGAAACAATATACTTTTGACTACAGTGGAAAACGATATTTTTAGCCCAAAAGGCCCAAAATACCATTAGTACCGATAACATGGCAAAGGGTACGATAGTGTACAGGTGCGTTCGTGTCGGGTTTTTTTTTTTACTCAAATTACACTGATTAGTATATAACAAGGGATGGCAATTATGTCCGATCCGCTCCGTTCCCCGCCTCGTTTGGCTTGGAATTTCGAGGATTTTTTTGGGCATCGAATTGGAGGCCGTTCCATGTATCTCCGCCTCGATCCCCACCCCATTTTTATGTATTTAATTTATTATTTACATATTGAACCTTATAATTATTAGTATTACCAGGGTTTCCCGAATATATATACTACTAAATCTATATGCAAGTCGTTCCCCAAACGACTCACCATGGTTCTCGATTAACAACTCCACCACCTCGACCATCAAAATTTGATTCTGCAATCTCTCGATAAAATCCAGAAACTCGATAATCAAAGTATTGGGATTCATCGCTGCGTATCCGGTTGGCTAGAATATGTTGTGATGAAAAGTTTGATTTTTTATTTTATTTAAAGTAAAATTTGGATCGGGGCGGGGTCCTAGATCTCTATTCGGGGTGGCGATGGAGATGGATAGTGGAGGTGATTCCACGTACCGAAAACGGGGCAGGAATGGAGGCAAATAAGGAGTTCGGAGATCAAAGGATGTGATGGTCAGATCCGTTCCCGATCCACCGCGTTGCCATCCATATGTATAAGGGAAGGGATGTGGGGGTAAACCAACACAGATTGTGTTTAAACCATTGGTGAAACACTATTTCGCACGGGGTTGAACCCGAAACCAGTTAGGGGAGACAATGACATGCCATATGGGCTAGAGCCCATTGGCCGTGTGAGGGTACATTGGGCCACTATGTATAGTGTTATACTGCCCCGTTCTAATTTAGGGTAACCCTCTAATTTGTTGGTTTCATATTACAAAAATCTTTATTCAAAAAACAAAATAGCCGAGAAATCTAACTTGTACAAGGAACAACACTGTTGCATTTAAAAAGCCTTCATTTTCTAAAATTACTTTCCAATTTGTTTATTTTTACTTAATTTAAAAGACGAAGGTTAGCTCTATATGGGCTTCTTCTTTCCTTTTTTTTTTTATGACGAAAGAACAGCTCCACAGCCAGGCCACTAATGGACCCAATTGCGTGACCCAAACCTCTGGGGAACTAGCTCAGCCACACCAGTCACAGCAGCCCACTTATTGCAAGGGTACTCACCCGGTGGGAAATTGAATCTCAGACCCTGAGGACTAACCCAAAGCTTGACAGCCGCCCTAACCACTGGGGCTACCCCTGGGTGTTTATATAGGCTTTTTTTTTGTCGTCTACCCCTGGGTGTATATACAGGCTATTTTTGTCAGACGACAATATGTTAGTATGTAAGTTATGCTAGATTACTATGTATTAATACATCAACTCAAATCCGTAACTTGTACATGACCAACTGAACTAGATGCCCTGGTTTGGAATTTTTATAGTAGAATTTAAACATCAACTTTTCAATATTGGGAAGACATTCTTGATGGGAAATTAAGCGAATTTGGATAGAGGAGCACTATGGTACCGAGGCACCCTGAGGACTAACCCAAAGCTTGACAGCCGCCCTAACCACTGGGGCTACCCTTGCGTGTTTATATAGGCTTTTTTTTTGTCGTCTACCCCTGGGTGTATATACAGGCTATTTTTGTCAGACGACAATATGTTAGTATGTAAGTTATGCTAGATTACTATGTATTAATACATCAACTCAAATCCGTAACTTGTACATGACCAACTGAACTAGATGCCCTGGTTTGGAATTTTTATAGTAGAATTTAAACATCAACTTTTCAATATTGGGAAGACATTCTTGATGGGAAATTAAGCGAATTTGGATAGAGGAGCACTATGGTACCGAGGCTCGAATAAATTGCCCGAACTTAATTTGGATTAGGATTCCAGTCAGGTCCAGGTTCAAGCTTGAGGTAGCCAAGGTCCTTTACAGTAAGAACAAGTCCACCCTTAGGTCAAAATCAAAATTTAGCATCAATAATGGTAAAACTCTCCACTCTTTTGCAGAATTCAATGCCAAATTTTGTCAGATCCATCCTTTTAGTGCCAAGTTTGGCATCAAATTCGGCATTCACCAAGCTTGCCACACCACCTTTTAACACCCAATCTTGGTAAAGAACAGTGGTTGCAAATGGAAAGAAATGTGATTATGCCAAAATAGTATTGCACCAACACCCCTATCTTTTCTGTCAATGCTATTTTAACACCGATGAGTGTCATTATATCTCACCAGCATAAAAATCCCAAACCCTAATTCAATTCAACACGTGTCAAATTGAGAATTCAATAACTATTTCCATTAGTGTTTGTATTTTGGTTGGTGCATATTAAAAAAAAAATGAACAGCAGAAAATAAGAAATGCGGACAGCTGAAAACAAAAGTTAACGAATAAAGCCAACAAAATTAAGTTAATAAAGAGTACATTACGAAACTGCTCAAGCATCCCCATGAGACACAAGATGATACAACACAGAAGCGAAAACAATAATTCTCGTAGCTTCTGAATTCACCACCTTGCTAGAAAGTTTGTTGGCTTCACAAAACGCACACTAAAAGACCCCCTTTTTTTGTGTATCAGACGCTTAAAGATTGGTCATCCAAAGAGGAATCCACGGCCACTAATAAGATAGTACAGCTAATGAATTTTTCTAGCTAGGCACCTTTTTCAACTAATGATAGCATGTTTAAAGTACAAACTACTTGGAGACCATCTCTAAGAGCCAAAACCAGACTTGTCGCCCTAATTAACCAACGAAAACCAATACTGGCCTCCTGGATTACCTCTGGCCGCGCATCTTCGTTTAAGCTTTAACCAGCCACGACACAACTGAAACCGAAGAAACAACAATTCATTAGAGTTTAAAACACCAAATTGCCAATCTAAAGTCCTATAAAAAATACCTTCGACAGAGTGAAAGGAACACGAGTCATTTACTTGAGATGTGTCTGTTACACGGTCTTGGGTAGAACTCAACCTTAAAAGCTAGCTTATGAAGTGAGGGTGCCCTCATGTTTATATATTTCATATTATTTTTGGTACCCAGGCGATGTGGGACTTCGCTTCACACCCTCCCTCACGCGCAGCGTACTCACTCGGCAGCACCTGCCGAGAGCAGGCGAGAGACACGCACCCTACCCATCTCTGGTACCATGTTACACGGTCTTGGGAAGAACTCAACCCCAAAAGCTAGCTTATAAAGTGAGGGTGCCCTCACGCTTATATATTTCATATTATTTTTGGTACCCAGGCGATGTGGGACTTCGCTTCATAGTGTCCGACCAAAATTCAATGTGTTGTGTTGTAAGCAAATGGTCCGGAGCTAATGGTAGTCATTTAACACTGGAATGATTTTAGAACTGAAATTAGCTTTGATCCAACTAGGCACCTATGATGCATGGACTCGGTACGACTACTAGATCTAGTTATGTCTCAGGTTTTGTATTCATCTATTTCATGTTAAGGACACGGGGATATGGTAAAAGTAAAACATTTAAAATTGAATATATATTTTGCTCCCTAGGGGAAAATGGTGTTTATACATGGCCATATGGTAAACTCGAGTTACTCACCATACTTGCTGAAAGAGTGCCCATCTACTAAAGTTGGACAGAAACCATACCCTACCTTGAGCTTAAGCATTTTGGGTCATGTGGTATGGCTTGTGGATTTATAATCAAGGTACTGGGCCAGTCGTCTACATAGGGTGTATAGGTGGTATCAGAGCAATCCATGTACACAATCGTGTGGGCTTGAGAAAGTTTAGTAGCCCGGCCGCTGTGGTGAGTCCAAGGTAGTCCAGAGAAATTATGCATCTGTGTGTAGGTGACCCGTGACCCTGGCCACTAGGGAAAAGACTTTGAAATATTCTGTGACTCTAGTGCTTTATCTCGCGAGAAGTATAAAGTTGGGAAGATTGTTACGCCCGTCCCACATCGGAAGTCTATATGGGGACATATAAGGAACCATGTAAGTTACTACTACTACCTTGTGCTTAAGAATTTTGGACCATGTGGTGTGGCTTGTAGATTTATAATCAAACCAACGTATTGGGTCAGTGGCCTACATAAGGCATTACAGATAACAGTGTTATAAATGTCAAGTCGACCACAAAGCACAGGAGTTGGGCAATTTACAAGGTTCCGTAAACTATTATTGCCTCTCAAGTCTCATAGAGAAGAAGATCTTCAAGGCCTTAAAGCAACTACTATTTCTCGTGATACGCAACACATCAAAGCCACACATCAAAGCTAACTATTTCAAGGCCTTAAAGCAACTACTATTTCAAGGCCTTAAAGGAACTTCTCGTGATACGCAACACATCAAAGCTAACTATGAGTATCTGAGTTTTACACACAAAATATGCTTCCGAATTGGAAGCAAAAACAGGAATGACATCCTAGATACTGAGAGCTGATACCGTAATTCTCTAGTTGGCTTCTTTATGGGCAAGTAGGTTGGACCCATTTTCACGCACCATTGGTCAATTTCATAGTTCATGGCAGAAAGGAAGAGAAAGAACATAGACAAATAAATTAGCTCTCCTATGAGACTGAATTCTACAATTTTACATATGAAAACAAAATTACTCCATTCATGCATGGGTTTCAAATATTTCTGCGCCATAATTAAAATTTAATAAAATAAAAACTACTTTAAGATAAGTTCTCTTGGTAGCAGGTCGATAGAAATTACTTCTATATTACATTGTGGTATTTGTATGTGTCACATGACTCACATCACACCCATCTATGGGCCACACACCTATCACGAAAACTGAACACTTCAGAATTGCAAGTCAAGTCTCGAACCTGACAAACAAGGGAAGAACTGATTTCTATTCATAGAAGCTTGTTTTGTAAATTAAATCCTCCATATTTTAGCGCAAACTTCAAGGAAAACAAAGATAAAGCTAGCTCCACAAAGAAAAATAAGTTATTATTATTGTTTCTTGGTTAGCACTTTATACTTAAAATATGGATGGACAGGGAAACCACAATTATAAATAAACTTTACGTTGCCAAGATTGTCAGGTTTGCGACTTCCCTGAAGAACCCCATTCCTAACCTGTAGATGATCCAACTTGAAGGACAATAAGGGGGATAAACAGGACAAAAAAGTATAACAAAATAAACACTTACCAGAAAACATAGATCATTAGACACTTGTGTCCACAACAACATTCTCCGATTCCTGCTTCTCTCTCCAGATTGCCAGTACCTCATCAGTTCTGAACCGTTGTGTGAACGTTGAATCCTCCAGCGGAGTTGACATCCCACTAGCATAAGCAAGGAGTCCAGTATATGCAATCATTGCCCCATTGTCGACACAATACCTGTCATCCGTCGCGAACAACTTCCCACCCCTCTCAGAGCACATGATTCTCATCATCTCTTGCAACCGCTCATTGCATCCAACACCACCAACAATGAGAACATCTTTTGTGTCACAATGAGCCATTGCCCGTTCTGTGATCTCCACAAGCATTGCAAAAAGTGTTTCCTAACATAAATTGATTCGTACAGAGAGACTGAGTCACAACTTGATTGTGTAACTATTTAGCATGTTATAATTAAGAGGTATACCAGCTACATAAAATTTTACAACAAAATATGCATATCTATAGCACACTAAATAGAGGAAGCAATACAAATGATTACCTGCAGGGAATAGCACAAATCAGCAGGGGTGCACTCATTATTTTTTAGCTTTTCCTCAGCAGTGGCTTCTATGTAACTCAGTATTCCACTAAAAGAAACGTCCATTCCTTTGACAACATAGGGAAGGTCTATGAACTTTTCACCTTTCTTTGCAAGCTGATGAAGAAGACAAAAGTGAGCCAATAAACGACAGAAGCATTTATTCATCAGCTTGTTTATGTAGATCTCTTTGTTAACAACACACCACAGAGCATAATCAGCAGCTGAAGGTTGTCTAAGAAAAATGTCAAGTATCTCAACTCTCTAGAACATAGATATATGTATAAAGTACCAAACTGAAGTTCGTGACAACACCTTTATGAATCCATAACGGATCTCAGAGACATAATAGAGAAGTACTCATATACCATGTAATCTAATGTGATTCTTTGTTAAAAAATAGAAGCAGAAAACCCGAGATAACAGTTATTTTAAATCAAAGAAATGGTCACAGTGACTCTATGAATGTTACAAGACTCGTATGTTGAACAAAGTAAATACCACTGCATCAACTAAAGAAAATGTCTCAATTGTCTTCCTTTACACAGGCTCCCGCCATCTCCCACCTTGGACCAGCACCCTTTTCCACCCCAATTTCTCAGTTATCAAGTGGTCAATATCAGGCCATTCCCCCATGTCAGAGATATTTGGTACTCAAAAATTATCTTCTTATAACCTCGTTTTCAATATAGAAAACACATCCCCCTAATCTCACACGTGCAATAACTCTCCCACTCTATATTTTGCCTCAAATCCACTTACTATTCTCCGTCATCTCCAACTTCTTACATCAACATCCCAATTTACAATTGTAAAGAAAGGCTACATGTTTTACAACAGTTTTACACTATGGCAACCGTCACCCTTTCACCGAGAATCATTTGGCTGAAAGAGGGGCCACTAACTTGGCACAATACAGAAAGAATTTAGAGATGTTCAGAGTATCTCTAGAAGCTTAGCAGTCAGCATCAAGGTTAAAATAACAGCCACATCAGAATTCATGAACACAAAAAGGATGAGATTTAAAATGAAATAACCAAACCAAACTGAGCCTTATGTCCCAAATCAATTGGGGTCGGCTACATGAATCCTTTTCCTCCACTGAGCTCTATCAAGTGCTGCTTCCTCACTTAGCCCTAGTAGACTCAAATCCTTGCGCACTACCGCATCTAAAGTCAATTTGGGTCTTCCCCTCCCCGGAACGTTGCTACTCAAAGCTATCCTATCCGCTCTCTTAACTAACAAAGCAAATTAGAAGAACGGTAATTATCAATATTACAAGCTAGTAAGACTAAAATCGCACATACATCCACATCTATTTTTTTGGAGCTTATTAGTGTTATTGACCACTTCTCAGATACAAGTATTCAGAAAGCAAATACTATGACACTACCACTAGAAGGATGTACAAGTCTATTCCATTCATAACAGATGATAACAGTGATCAACACCATCCATCATCACTATTCATTTGCAGTCCTGTTACACATACCAGCAGTAATCATACAAGTGCTCCACATAACATGCATGAATTTCAAATCTCTGTATGACTAAGAGATCTTGCAGCATCCATCTTAAATAACTGTGGTTAAAAGGAGAAACTTAACGAAACTACAGAGTAGAGCAATAGCCCATTTACACAAACAGAACAAGAGGATAGTCATCCAACCACCTCCTTTAGAAACATTTGCTGACTATGGTCAGCCTCCCAACTAGATTAACCTAGAGAATGGCTTTGGTAAACCTCAATACCTTAAAGGACTACCAAAATGCAATAGAGTACTTTTTGTACAAAGCTTGATGGGGTTATATACATGCAGATTGACAGCATTTATTAAGCACAAAATGCAACAATCAAAATGTACAGTATGTTGTTAAGGAATAACACTTGAGACTAAACAGCTCAAAATAAACCAAAAGAAACGTAACTAAGAACAAAAATCTTTCGAATCATTCAACCAGAAATACTAAAGAAAAGTACTTAACAAGAGACCAATAAACTAGAATGTCCTTTCTTTTATTTAGTTCAAAACTGCATCCACATCAAACACTGTTTTAATGTGGGTAAAAAACAACATAAATATGGTGCTGGAATATTGGCTCTTTTGATAACAAATATTTATAAGTATGTAAACATCAAACAATAACATAATACTCTTTAAAGAATTTGGCATGGGGGAAAGGAATATTGGTTGCCAAGTAAGAGAAATAGCTGGAATTTTGAAAGAGAACAACTTAATCTCTTCTCTGCAAAGATTACATGGTTCAAACTAGAATCACTCATTCTAATGCATGGAGGAAAATATAAAACTAAAACCAAATCTTGAAGGATCTTGATGCAATAGCCAACCAAAATTTTTATGTTAGGTTACTTAGGTATATGTTTTTCAGAATCAATAAATGAGGAATCCACAACAAAAGCTTTTCCGGGTACAGTGCAGACTAAACTGGTAACATCAGAAGCCCTAATACCCTGCTCAATCTCAAACCAATGCAAAACTAAACCATAATAGTAAGAAGAGAATGTTTCTCAAACAACTGACAGACACGATCCCAACTAACAAAATCTGCAAACTCCTGGGATTTGATTGGTAAAGGTTTTGAGGAAGGTTTTAGGGGCAATAAATGGAGAGAGAGAGAGAGAGAGAGAGAGAGAGAGAGAGAGAGAGAGAGATGGGACTAATAATTGAGGAGAGAACTTGATGGAAACCGTGCTTAGAGAGAGAGAATCTGAGAACCAAACAGAACAAATCAACAAAGTCCTTGTGTTACAAGAGTATAAGGTCAAAATCAAACTTTTTTCTTCACCAAGTTCAAAAACAATGTTTACACAGTGAATGGGGTGTGTGTGCACGTGCGTGCGTGCGTGATTGTCTTGATATAGATTAAGGAAACTCATTTCCAATTGCATACCTGCTCAATGTTATACCCAGGGCTCGGATCATTAGACAAAGTCAGAACCCTTGCAAACCGATCCAAGCAATTCCCGACAGCAATATCAATAGTCTCCCCGAAAATCCGATACCGGCCCTCGCTATACGCAATCACCTGTGTGTTCCCACCACTCACATAGAGAACAACAGGATCATCTGCCCCAGTGACAATCCTCCCCATCTCTATGTGCGCAACACAATGGTTCACTGCAACAATGGGTTTGTTCCAAATCTGTGACAGAACCCGAACAACAACAGCCGCAACTTGTAATGGTGCACCCATGCCTGGCCCTTTAGTGTAACAGAGACAATCAATATCGTTTGGAGTTATCTGGGCCGTCTTGAGGGCAGACTTGATCAGTGGAAGGATGTGTTGCAGATGGTGTTGGGCAGTTTCTCTGGGTAGGAATCCATGGCCTGGTGGGGTGATGTAGGTGTGTCTAGGGTTCGATAAAATTGAACCGTCAAGGGTCACAATCCCAACACCAATCTTATTGGCTGACCCTTCAAACCCTAGAGCTATCATCTTCTTCATATTGTGATCGTGTGACTAACTTAAGTCCAACAAAGCCTTCAAACAGGTTTGACGACTTCAACTCGGATTGTGTATTCTTGTTATCTGGGAAGAAACATACAGACCCAGTTAAGGGACCAGGGCACAAATACAAAGATGTACACACATCTAATACTATAATTTGAGCATGAATAAAATCATCTCATTTTAAGAAAACGGCATAGCGCTACATCTCCTGTAAGCATTTTCTCGAACAGAACTACAAACAATTAGGGAAAGCCAATACTCATGAGATCAAAAGAAGTATGAAACCAAGTTAAACCCATCTCTGATCTTTCAACTAAACTATAAAGCAATGCCCTTGAACATCAAAAATTGCTAGATGCGTAATTGAATTGTGACATCACTTACTTGCTCAAACCATGTTAATACTAACAGCTTATTCCTTAACAATTTTATTTGATATCAGTACCTTCTAACCAGGAAAAGCAAATGGAAAAGATCGGCTTGGTATGGCTTCTGATCTCAAAATAAGTAGGACTCATAATCCAAGATGACTGATAGTAGCCATACATCTACACGTATCTAATCTAAACAACACAATTCTGAGTTCAACAAAATGTAGTCAAATTTTCATATCTGAAAATCACAGTGTAGCTTCGAACACAATTCAAGTTCTAAAGTCAATAAACTTGACACAACCATACAATCTGCATCCACCGAAAGCTCTGAAAACATGTTGTTAGAAACCAAAGTACCAAGGTGCTCTAAACACATGCTGTTAAAAACGAAGTACCAAGGTGCACTAAATGAGCAACTAAGTGCACAGAGAACAATTCTTAGAAGTTCATTAAAAGTATTTGGAAGTTCATTAACAATTCTAACTTTTCAAGTTTCTACAAACAACGAAGTACACCCCAATAAAGTATGTGCAATAACGTTCGAGTAAAATGACTTGTCCTCGTGCGCATAACGCTACATCACTTCTAACCATTTCCTCGAACAGTGATCATATGCATTGTTTCCATCAGAACTTGACAAACGATGGGTTAGAATAGAGTTTCTGGAAATCGACAAATCCCAAAGGAAATGAGGATATGGAAGCAAGGGGGGCAAACTTATCCCAACCTCGAAAATCTTAGCCCTACTGAACCCATAGGGACCTGATTGTAGTAGAATACACAGTTGACAGAACCCACAAACGATTAGATATAGCCAATATATTCTGAGACAAAATAAGGCATGAAGCCAAGTTAAATCTAGGGGTGAACAAAATAAACAAAGAACCGAACCAGATCGGATCGGAGAACCGAATCGAGTTTTTTTTTTCCGGTTTTTTTTTTTATCCAGTTTGGCTCAGTTCGTAAGAATTTGAAATTTCATAAACCGGTTCGGTTCCCGGTTCAGGGGATTTTTAACATGAACCGAACCGGTTATGTATATTTATATATATACCTTCAAAAATATAAGAGGTCTTTGCCAAGGATCGAACTCACGACCTCGTGTGAGGGAAGCCAAGCCTTCACCGCTTGGGTTTACCAACTCCTTACGTTCTAAATGCACAAGTTTTTTATTTATTACAAACCTTAGTTGAGTAGTTACTATATTACCTTAAGATCCACAAATCTGATTTTTCATTCACATTTTCAAACCCTAAAACCCTCTCATCTCTCTCTCTAAAAAACGGCCCCAGATCTCATCACTCTTTTCTTCTTTTCAACCAAGTATAGCTTCTTCTCTTCTTTTCTTTTCTTTTTTTCTCCTCCCTCTTTCAGGTTTGAATAAAAAGACATGGAATGATTCATGCGTCCCAATCCAACCTAATAATAAACCATATAAGTTACCATGTAAGTTACCCACAAAGCCGACAAATCAATTGGTGAATCAAGTTACCTGTTTGGTTGGTTTAAAATAATGTAATAACCTTGCTTCCGAGCCCTCGCGGCTGCCACAACATTACCCTGTTCTTTTGAAGTCAAAATGAAAATAAAGGGAAGCAGATAAGAAACCACATTTGCCATTAAAATAACTCTAGTTCTTTGAAAAGAAACCAGGAAAAAAAAAAAAAAAAGGTGCACAAAAGAGAGAGAGTGTAATATCTAATCACATTTAGTAAGAAAAAAGAATGCACCGAGTACTTTTTGGTGAAAGTGGTGGGATTGACATGAAAGTAGTGGGACATCTAGCTGAATTCTATAGAATATTTTCAATGAGCTAATCTAACTATTCCAACAATACTAATATTCTCTGATCAAATTTAGAAACTTGTTCTATCAAAAAGTATTTGAGAAAAAAAAAATTGCCATTATGGATACGCTTAGTTCGATTAAGAGTGGCAATAGGTCGGTACAGTTTGGAATTTCTTACACAATAGAATTGGATCCGATTTAAAACCGAAATCACAACCGAACCTAAATCGTAACAGTACTCCCAGAGATTGTTTTTACGGTTTGGTTTTTCTCCAAATGCGGTTGGACAGAAATGTGACAGGCATGAGGGTTCAGTAAGAATAGTAATGTGCAGGCAATTCTCTACAAATCAAATTGGACCTGAACTGAAACCCGACGGATTTCTTCTCACCTGAACCGTAATCGTATCTGACACGGTTGTGTGTTATAGACATATCTATTGCGGGTAAAAACAAACAGTTTACAAAGAAATAGAATAAAGGGGGTGCCAATACCAATTTTCCCATTGAGTACTTTGTCAAACAGGTGGTGAGCATTCAAATTCCAAACATAACGACTAACAAAAGATGAAAATTTCACTAACCCAAGAACTAAAAACAGAAAACCCAAGAAGGACTAAGTTAGAATCGATCAAAGTGTGTTCACATACAGTAAAATGCTTAAGAAAGCTTACAAAAAACGGAAAAAGAGAGAGTTAGAGATAGAGGTCGACATACCTAGGGAGAAGGAGAGGAATGGCTGTGGAGGAGAGGAGAGGAGAGGAATCGGCTGTCTCTATTTTGAAATTGAGAGGTCTCGAGCTGCTGTTTCAATTTGAAACGCAGAGAGAGACAGTCGAGCTGCTGTTTCAATTTGAGACGCAGAGAGAGTTGGCAGAGAGGGAGAGAGAGGGGTGGCAAAAAGGCTTTCAATCTCAGCCCTTCCAAAAATCAAGGGTTAGGATTTATGAGGACATAAGATTTGAAAATCTCCCTATATTGTTATATAGATATCTAAGGACCTAACTTAATTTCGTGCAGAAGCTGATTCTGCATCATGTTACAATAGCTGCACAATACATAGGACAATACATAGGGATGGATTGGTACAGATAAATGTATGTATACAAATTACAAAAGCAATAAGCACCCAAAACCTAGACCAAGTCTCTGAGTGTGTGTTTGAGAGAGAGAGAGAGAGAGAGAGAGAGAGAGAGAGAGAGGTTACCTGAGGGCTGAGAGCAGTTACCAGGAGCGCACGGAGAGGGAGAGAGAGAGAGAGGGAGAGGGAGAGCTTCGGTAGCAGTCGGAATGAGATGTTCCAGTGATGTTGGAGTCGTTGGACCCGTTTGACTTGAATTTGCCTTTGGACCTTAGAGCCCAGCCCACCATTGTTGGGCTTAGGGCACGAATTGGATAATAGGCCTGGCTTAAGAGTTACTCCATCCGTCCCAAATTGCTGGTCTTTTTTCCATTTTGAGATGTCCCAAAATATTTGTCTAATTTCTAAAAACATCCATTAATATATGGTCACTTTCCAGTTTTACCCTTAAAAATTACTTTTTCCATCTCAATTTGTTTGGTCATTATCTTTTATTTTATAATGGTTCTTTAGATTCTGAAAATTTTGTATAATAAAACTAATTGATATCTATCAAACAAGATCCATATTGGATATGTTTTGAGTTTCATATAAAAAATTAGCCTCACAAATTGGCCACAATAATTTTGACTGGACTTAAGAGTAAAATAGAAAAGACAATACAAAGTTTTCACACTCATTAAAAACCCACTTCCCCCAAAGGAGCAAGCAAATTGGGACGGAGGGAGTATATTCCATACCATCTCCTTTACTCAGAAAAAAAAAAAACTAATAGCATCTCCGGGTGCACAAGAAAACCGATGTAACCGCCTAACCGATCCGATCCGGTCTACTTGGTTAGGTTCTACGGTTCATGGGTCTGGTTATGGTTCTAAAAAAATTAAGAACCGGTAATTATGGTTTCTCAATTTAAGAACCACGGTTAGAACCGAACCGGACCATATAACATTAATATATATTATACATAAATATATATGCATATCCCCCCAAGGGGACTTATAAAAGAGAGAGTTTTTGAAATTGGGTTTTGGTTTAATTACGGATTTGAGTCCCTAGAGTTTGTTGTTTTGCGCATTTGAGTCCCTAGAGTTTGTTGCTTACGCATTTGAGTCCCTAGAGTTTGTTTGACTTATGAGTCCCTAGAGTTTGTTGCTTACGTATTTGAGTCCCTAGAGTTTGTTTTGACTTATAAAAGAGGGAGTTTTGAAATTGGGTGTTTGATTAATTACGGACTCATAAAAATACACGGACATAAAAATCGTGCTGGGCACGAGGCCTTAAATCTAGTGTATTAACACAAAACACTTCCAGTCCAGGCTCCTGGATTTTAGCTAACTTCCGGACTTCACGTTATAGCTGTTGGATTAGATCCAACGGCACAGAAAAGAAATGAAGCTCGCGTGTTAAAAAAAGGCTTCCCAGGCTATACTTTGACCCGTTTCCAACTCTGCGGGTCATAACCCTCCCAATCCTTTCAGACGCTCTATTCAGACGAGAGAGAGAGAGAGAGAGAGAAACGACTGAGAAGAAGAAGAAGATCGCATCGATCGGCCATTCACGCACCTCTTCCACCATTTTACTCCACACCCGACCGTCTCTCTCTCTCTCTCTCTCTCTCTCTGTGTGTGGTTCTATTCGACTGAGAAACCCTTGTTTTTCTAATAACGTTCGAACCACCAATTTTTCACACGATTCAAATTATGGACTCTGGGTTTTCTAATAACGTTTCGGTTTCGCGAAACCCTAGTTTTTTTTTATTTTATAAAACCCTATTTTGGATGAGAAACCCTATTTTCATACCCTTCGTTTTTCTGGAGAAAATGTTGTTACCTGTGCTAACATCCAGTTTTGGTAAAGTTTTCGAATTTGTGGTTTTTTTTTTTTCCCAATTTCAATTATTTATGGTGGTAGCTGTGTAACTTTCAAAATTCCTTGCCTGAGATTAAGATTTGATTGTTTGTTTTCATCACATACCCATTTAGGGCTGGCCAAAACCATGGAAGTGTTTGATTACCTAATTTGCAGTTTTCTCTACAAGGTCTCTTCATGTTGCAAAGTCGTGACGAGGAGCTTGAGAGTTGAGACCTCACTTCCATTTTCTTCCTCAGGAATTGAAAGTACAAATTAAGAGTTTCTAGGAATCGAAATTATGAAGAATTGATGGGTTCGTTGGCACACTTTTGGAATGAGATATGAGACCGGACATGATCAACGGCGAAAGGTCACAAAAATTGAAGCTTTGTTCCAGATTCCAAAACCCGTTTCCTGCGACTCACTCACAGTTTCAGCACTCATATTTCATAGTTTCAGCAACTAATATGTCTGTGAAAAAAAAAAATAAAGCAACTAATATGTAAGAGTGGAAGTTAGAGCTATGTTTGGGATGTTTAAGAATTTGCAGTTGGAAGATAACGCTCTGTGATGATTTGTTCTTCTACCATGTATAACTTCTAATATTAGCTGAGACAATTTGTAAATTGATGCGAGAGAATTTGGCTATTTGGAAATTACAAATCGTTTTAGAATCTGTTTAATCTTATTTGAATTTCCCAAGGAAGTTGCAGTGTCAAAACCATGGATTATAATAAAAATTGCGAGCTTTTATCATAAGAATCAAGTCACATATGTCATTGACGCATGTGTGTCATCCACCAAAATTATTCACATCCCTATTCAAGAGATCTAAATGAGACACATGCCCTTGATTTTGCAAAACTGTCTCCCCCTTGTTGTTGGCATAGTTTCTCCGGCTTGAATCCCCTTTGGCGAAACTCCATCGCGGTCCCTCCACTGCTTGTGCTTCTCTAGCTAACTATGACAGTTTGTGCTTCTCTAGTTAAAAACCAAGCTTCTCTAGCTAACTATGACAGTTTGTGCTTCTCTAGTTAAAAACCAAGCTGGTCCTTGACGACAATTTTAATGTGCCAGATGCTTTCTCCATCTCATTGTCAATGGGAATCTACCTATCACGACACTCTACGGTGCAGAATGCACGCAAGTAGCTGCACCAAAACATGATATGCATATACAATTTTTCACCATACTCCATATTCAAGTTTAAGTTACAAACAGAGAAGCATATTTCGCCAAAAGAAAAGGAAAAAAAAAATTGAAGTAACAGCAGTAGCTTCAAAGTTGGACATCCTTAGAGTATCACATCCCTAGTACAAAGAGAGAAGCATCCTGGCCATTGGTACGATTCCTATTAAAAATATGAATTTTATCCTCCCTTTTGCCTTTTTCAGTCAAATATTCCAACCAGTTGTAATAAATTTTACCCAGTTGAATCACAAAAACAGAGCAACTGCATCGACACCAAACGTAAGTCTCTACTTGTTTTTATTGGGTAAATAAGTCTCTACTTATTGGATTGATTAGTTGCCGAAAACAAATATACATGATTCCTTCCGTAACCAAAGTGATCAGAAGATCCTATAACAGAAAAATCTATTTACGGAGGAGTATTTTATTATACAAACCCTAAACATGTAAAAACCACCAATTTTCAGCTAGGTAGTGAAACCCTAATTTCACGAATAAAAAACAAGGGTTTACCACCCAAAATCGAAGAGGACAGAGATCCAGACGAGAGGGAGAAGAGAGATATACCTGGTGGTGCGTCGAAACTGGTTGGATTGCGATCGTTGAAGCTCTCTCTCTCTCTCTCTCTCTCTCTATTCGTCTGAAAGGATTGGGGGGGGGTTATGACCCGCGGAGTTGGAAACGGGTCAAAGTATAGCCCGGGAAGCCTTTTTTAACCCGCGAGCTTCATTTCTTTTCTGTGCTGTTGGATCTAATCCAACGGCTATAACGTGAAGTCCGGAAGTTAGTTAAAATCTAGGAGCCTGGACCGGAAGTGTTTTGTGTATTAACGTATCTATACATGGGGAGCATTTCTAATGAGGGCTCCCTTATTTTGCTACAATGAGGACTTAGCTTTTTTTCAACTTTTCGGATCAAATTTCGACGATCCGAAACGCTCAATATTTTAAAAATATGTTTTCAAGGTCCAACGCAAGGATTCATAGAAAAACAAATACTCGGAAGGGCTTGATCCGATCAATTTTTGATAAAAACGCTATATATAACTTTTTTTTATCAAAAATTGATCGAATCAAGCCTTTCCGAGTATTTTTTTTTACGAATCCACGTGGTGAACCTTAAAAACATGTTTTAAACACATCTAACGGTTCGGATCGTTGAAATTCAATCCGGAAATGAAAGTCCCTCACCCTAACAAAGTGAGAGAGCCCTCATTGGATCTTTGTTGTCTATACATGTACAAAATTATATATATCTTGATTTAGTAAGTTAATATTTTTTTTCTAGTACAATTAAAGTATCTTTTATGTCTATTTAGAGTAAAATCTGTTTTGTTAAGAAGTTTAATACCAATTTCAATTCTTTTTTGTTCCACCTTAATTTCACGATTGCTACTCAAAGGAAAACCCAATTCTTTTAGCTCTAATCTTGATCTGCTTCCTAATTTTTTCTTCCTTTTCTATTTCTTTACAATATCTCTTGATCTCTTCCAATCTTAAAACTCTCTCTTTAATGTTCTTGTTCATTTTATGATTAATTGGGGGTTAAAAGTGTTTGTGATAAAGTGTTTCGTAATCGGATAAAATCGGAACTGAACCAAACCAAAACCGATCTAATCTCGCGGATTGGATCTGGACAGGTTCGACATGTGTATTGGTTAGGTTTTGGTTCTTAATTTTCTAGAACCGATTGGAATGGTCTGGTTACTGGATTTTTAAAGAACCGGTCCAATCCAAACCGTGTGCACCTCTAGCATCTCCAACCCAATTACTCATTTAAATAATCAAAAAATTATTTTCTCAAAAATTATATATAGAGAGCAATTATTTATACACACTTCAACTACAAAATCCTAACCAAGAGCTTGTAGCCTAGCGGTTATCTCCTAGTTCTCTCCCAAGGGAGATCAGGGTTTGAGTCTCGGTAGAGGTGTTTGGGGTTTACTGCTATGGATAGCTTCTACACCCCCTTTGGACTAACTCACTAATATCCCCGCTAACCCCCGCTCCGATGTATATCGAATGGCAAGGAAAAAAAAACTACAATTCTTTATTTTTATCTCTACTTTTCAAATCCATTCATTTCTCTTGAAAATTGAATTTTACCTCCAAAATTTAAAGGGCCAGTTGCTACAGGGTCCACTATAGCTATTTCCTAACCCTTCCAGTCCATGTAACATTTTCCTAACACATCCAGTCCACTTATTCATCCAAAATACAACAATACCCCTGCGGATAAGTCAAATGAAATCCTCATCAACGTCGGTGCTAGAATTGGAGTCGAGGAAGCCGACGAGGTGGAGGCCAAGCACTAGGGCAGAACTGAAATCTCCTTTCTAAAGAGCCAAATCAGCTCCGAAGAGAAGCGAATGGAGCCTCTTCAGCTTTGTATCCATTTCTCTTCTCCAACTGACCGCCTTCTTTCCTTCCATTTCTCCCGATTGCGAAGAAGACGGCAGAAGCGACGGCGATTTCAGTGGCGCTGGTTCAGAAGCTTCGCCGGTGCTTTCTTTTCCCGCCATATTTCTCAGAGAGAAGCTGGACTGGACGGTGTGTGTATTCTACTTCCATCGTTTACGGGTAGTGTTTATATTGAGCGCAATTTTGCATCTTCAAGACGCAATTTCGCAGTTTCGCCGGAAGCGCGGATTCGGCTCCAGCATGAGACATCCGTCTCTATCTCTGGGTATAATAGTAGCTCAATCGATTGACTTTTGTAGAGAGAGAAACCTGACTTTACCAACCGCTGCAGCCCTTCAACAATCACCATCTACTCTCACAAAAAAAGAATTAATAAAAAATAAAACAAAATTGATGGAGGACACGGTAAGGGTAAGGTCTTTTGATTGAGTTTAACTTGACACCTCGCATTATTGGTGTTTCTCTCTGAAATAGAAGAGCCAATACAAAGCTAAATGGTGGCCCATGGGTGTTCACCCTCCACCTGTTTGATGCAATTTCTAAGTGAGTTTGGCATTTGTTTAAGTGACCTTTTAACATCCATTAACATGGAGACCTCTATATAAAAATCTAATCTTGATCTTGGGTATTGTTTCATGTGATGTGGATAAATCTATATTTTCAATTCAAAATGACAAA
The DNA here is from genome assembly GCA_036023075.1 of Gaultheria prostrata. NCBI lineage: Eukaryota > Viridiplantae > Streptophyta > Magnoliopsida > Ericales > Ericaceae > Gaultheria > Gaultheria prostrata. The sequence goes on from JAXBDA010002453.1 coordinate 32,462, forward strand.
ATGGAATTTGTTCTTCTAGTACTGTCTCTCCGGCAATTCTCGTGTTTATTGCTTGTAGATGGAAAGTGTAGCATTGTTGCAGCTTTTGCCCTACAAATGGTTAATGGAATACCGGGCTTGTTTGGAGGCTCTTGACTGGCGCTTTCGGAATAATTTTTGCCATGTCAAATTACTTCGTGACTTGGTAAAAGAATGATTCCTGATTGACGCTTGGAAGGTCTTTTTTTGGATATTATTTTGTGTTTTTTTTAATCCGATATTATTTTGTGTTGGAAATCGTTTTGTAATGTTAACATATATAAAGTTAAATGTGAACTACTGCTTTTTAAGTAGTATTTTTTTTTCTTTTGTGGTCGTAGTATTACAAATTACACTTTATCCTCAAAATAGGTTTTGTCTTACATGTGGATGGATGTGGATTTGATCTCAAGTAAGCTTTAAAAAATACATATATAGTCCAGATGACCACATCTTGTGAGTTCAGATAACCACCTCTTATGAGTTTAGATAACCACATCTGGTGCCAAGTAGGCTCTAAAAAACAAGATATATTCCAGATAACCACATCTAGTCCCAAGTAGCCTTTAAAAAACAAATATATATATATAGTCCAGATAATCATATCTTATGAGTCTAGATAACCACATATTGTGAGTCCAGATATGATTATCTGCGCCGGCGACTTTTCCAGTGTGGGCGAAAAATCCGGCGAAATTTTTCCGGTGACGGTGAACTTTTCGGCGCGGGCAACTTTCCGGCAGGGTGTTTATGTATTAAATTATTGTGGGGGTATATTTGTCTATTAAAAAGGGAGAATGGACCTTGTACCTTAGGAAATGAAAAAAGTGGATTAGAGGTGTTATGGAAATATGAGGTGGACTAGACATGTTAGGAAACCTATAATGGACTATATAACAATTTGTTAAAATTTAAATTACTTAATCAAACATTCTCTGAATATAATCAATATTAATCTGGTTTTGAAGATATTGTTATTACATTTGTAATGGTACTAATTTTATAAAATTAAAGGGGTGGGTGTATCATAACAATTGGATGTCGCTTGATATGGGGAAAATGTGGTTGATAATTTCAATAGTACAGATTTATACGATAGTGGAGTTGAGATTTCAATTCACGGCCCGTTTGTTTGTTTGAGGTATATGGAGGTGGGATATAGGGAGAATTCGGATATGCATATTTAGGTGGCTTATATCCTTTTTTGTGTCCCGGATAAAAAAAATATCCCAGGATATCTATATCCTTTGGGAAGTGATAAAATTTGGACACACTGTCCAATCGTTATTATATCCGGGCTCCTTTACCTCTCGTTTTTTCTGGGCCACCACCTCCTTTTTTGATTTTTTTGTAATTGGATAAAATTGAAATTTCACACAAACTATACATTATCCAACTCCACAAATGAGTGCATGTTTGCTATGGGTGACCACATTATAAACTGATTGTACTTTAAATGCACAGATACAGGTACATACCCCATTAAAAAAAAAGCCATGAAGGAATATAGACCTTAATATTGCCATGAAGGAAAGTAGATCTTAATATTGGAGACTTTAAATGGATATGAAAGTTTTGCACAATTCATCGAATACCTAGATTCAGCTTAAGTTTGCTGGTTTAAATTTGGTTCAAACTTTTGTTAAATGTTATAGCAAGCCATTAAAATCTGCCAATGGATATCCCAATTGCTTAGATTGCTCTCCAACAAACACAATTAGTCTCCTCAACCATACTCATCAAAATGTAAATTCTGAATACAAATTGATCATAATCCCACACCACCAAATTTTGAACAGCATGCGTGTATATAAGTTACCCACTTTTTGTGACATCGTCAACCTAAGACTACAAGTGAAACCAAAATTATCAATCTCGTGTATGTACCGGGTGTGTTTCGGTGTACCATTGCAAATTTATCACAATATTTTAAATATAGGCTTCAACTATTGAAATAAAAACTAATATATAAGCTTCGACCATAGAAATTAATAACATTTCTATAACAATTTTCATACTAAGTTTTACGGTGCCCAAGTACCTAATTACTATTCTTGCTATGTAAAAAAGAAGAGTACAGATGAATAGCGTATTCCCGTTGGCAATTTTATTCCAATAACTACGCTTGCATCTCTTTTCGGCAGATTCTCTACCATCTAGTTGCATGATGTCTACCCGTGCTGTAAAGCTATCGCCTTAGGTGCTTCAGACTTTCAGTTTGTTTCAGACACTTGGTTTGTATCGATTAGTTCTTGTTTGGAGGTCTCGACAATAGTGAAACTACAGTGACAGCTAGCTATCGATATCAAGCATGCAGCTCCTTGACAGTTGACTGGCGAATGTATCTTTCATTTTATTCGTTTTATTTGTCTTAATTGTGTGTTTTATATCCTTACCAGGTGTACTCACTGTAGATTGCTTCGTTTTGTAATGAAATTTTCTCTCTTTATCAGAAAAAAAAAACCAAATTTAAGTAATCAAGTTTGAAACAAATTCAAATAGCATGTGTAAAATAATACCTCCCCACCTAGCTGTTAAAAAAAAAAATCTCCCCATATACCCTTTTACACAGCCTAGTCTCCATCTCCGATCCAGCAATTACTTCTCCTCTTTCACAAGAGAGAGAAACCACCACCAGAGAAAAGAAAACCTAGTGAGAGAAATCTCCATGGCCAGAAACCTTATGTCCGATTTTCTGAGCGGCGAAATCTTATGCCCGGTCGATCGCACATTTGTGTTTTCCTCTCTCTTCTCTATCTTCTCTCGTCTTTCCTCTCTCTATTTTTTCTTTCCTCCTCTTCCATTTTTCAGTGCATTTTTGCCTGGAAAATATGGTGAATACTGTGCATGTTTTGTACCGGGACGAAATTCAGAAAATGATGGGAACAATCCAGAACAAGCGGAACAGTCTGGGACAACCTAGTATTAGAGGTGGAACAGAACATAGTGTGGACTATACCGTTTTCTTTTCAGTATAGGACGTCTTGGCCGATACCGGTCGGTACAGGAATAGATTGATAACTCTTGGTGAAACATTGTGTCGGCACGTGGTACACTATGAAGCATAGATACAAGTATATGGTACAAATATGGTACATATACTAGTACGAAATATAAAAACAAAAATCTAAAAATAGTAGAGTACGAGTACAACCAAGTTTTCTTTAATGTTTATTATAAGATTTACTATTTTATTGCATGTAAAATCAAATAACTTATTTTAACCAAAAGAATTTCATGTAATTGATTTTTGTTTCAAAAAAGAATCTGTTTGATGTATAGTTTTCAAAAGATTATTTTTCGGATATTGTTTTTAGAAAAAGCCATGTATATGATATTATTTCTAAAACAGTCCATGCAATTGATATTGTTTTTTCAAAATATCCCTGTAATTGACAGTCTTTGTTGCAGCTGACGATTTTGAAGTTTCCACTTTCCATTATGCGCCGCAGCAACGATACAAGTACAACGAAGAAGTAGAGCAGTAAAACTCTGGCCGCAGGTTCTGAATCGTCGATACACATACACGGAGAGCAACGGCGATTCGAACGGGGGTGAGAGAGTACGAAGATCTGCGAAGAAGACAGGTGGTGATTCGTCTCTCGATCGAACTTTCAAGCCTCGATTCAGCAGCATCTTCGGCTATCATAATCGTCAATCGAATCACCATTTTTGCAGACCCATCTTCTATCCAGACCTATCGATTCAGGTAAAAACATGAACTGATTCGACCGTACCCATGGTTTTCCGACGCCGTACCCTAATATTGCTTACGTTTTTTCTTCGCACCGGTTCCTATTTTGCCGTACCGGGCCATACCCGTACGAGTACCCGTACCCGGTACACATACGGCGACTTTTCCGGCGTACCCGTGGTTCATAGGTGGTACACCAGTACAATGCATTGCAGTGGCTTTGTAAAATATGTGTCTGCTGCATATTTTCTAATATGTTAAGTTGTTTATATGTTTGCTCTGATTTTGCATTCCAGAGTTAAAGAATAATGGCAGGACCTCTTTTTGGCATTCACAGGGCAGAGCCATCTCAGCAGCAATCAATGGTGCCACCACCATTGGATATGCGCCGAGCTCAATTATCTCGACAGCATGTGAGAGCTCTCAATGCCCAATTTGCAAGGTCAATTCTTTTCTATTCCACTCTACGTGCTTTTGTTATATCTGCACATAATTTGTCGTGTTATGTATTGATCAATAGTTTGTTGTTGATTCATCTGCTAATGTTATCTTTCTGTTTTGGTTCGTCCTTGAAGTATAGAATGTCAAAATTTAGACCTGTGCGTAATCTGTCCCTCTCAGACCCCATTAACGGGATTTAGCAAGAGCATTTGTTGAGATAATTAAGGGGCAATGATGTCTATGAAATGTTGTATAAGCATTCTTTTTAGTTTTATATGTGCTCCTTTTTCCTTTCAAAAAAGCTTATCATCCTCTACCTCCTTGAATTCTTGATTTTTGATCCTAAGTACCTTTAATTTTGTTGCACAATGAGAAATGTGCTTATTGGTCTCTAGCATTTCAGTCATACTGCATGCTGGGTATTAGTTTCTCCATTTCTTATAGTACGTGGCCTTGAGTTTCCTTCTTGTGTGTTTTGTGGCATTAAGTTTCATCTTCCCCATGTTAGACATTGGTGTTGTTTATGGTTAACAGTTGGGTCCAAACACAACTACAGACTCACCCGGATGAACTATGGGAAGATGGACTCCATGACTACCTGGCTCATGCTTCAAATTTAATGGTATATTCTGTAACTCATGTAGTATTTTTAAAATCTACAGTTCTTATCCATTTTCCAATGCTTTGACTTGTAATAACTAGCCATCTGTGTCAGTAATTCAGCTACCTATGTGGATTCACACATCCCTTTGACCTAATTTAAAATTCATGAGTTTTCTGTTTGATGATGCTGTTGCTTGGTTGACAAATAAACCATGCTTTCGTAACTGAAAGGCTGAAAGACCAGGGATTTAATTTTGATCAGTTTCCCTGCGTTTCATCAAGTTGAAGGTTCCGTAATTAAGGCCTGATGGACATATGGTTATCAAGATATTCTGTAATCAATTTCCATGTCCTTGTTTAAACCTCCTTTAGCCGATTTCTAGTGCTTGTTTGATTGATTTGATTAGTTGTAATCCCAGCAGTGAAATGTATGAATAGGGTTTTTATTTGCTTCCGTTTACTTGCCACAGGAGAAATTTACCGATGTTGTTCGTTGGCTGAAAGCAAATGCTTCTAGTAATGGAGCGGATGCTTCTAGTAATGGAGATCGTTTCTCTGCATTGGAATCTCATGCTGCTCCCAATAACCTTGCATCTGAAAGTAAGGAAAACCAGATGAAATCATTCCAAAAGGAAACTGACGTACCTAGTCGAGCTAGTACAACTGCTTCATGGGGCTCTGGGGCTCTCTTCTCAAGTCAAAGTCCTTTTACATTTGGTGGGTACAATTATTTTGGCTGCATTAAATGCTTTCTCTTGAGGTTCACCCTGGGATAGAACTTGGATACTAGTAACTCCATTTTGTCGTGTATTGGTTCCAGTTTTATCTGTTGGTTTTTATCTTGTTTGCTTGCCACTTGATCCATTTTAGTACCCTTTTAAGTTTTTAACAGTCCAACACGTAAACACAGGAACTTTGCGGCTGTGTACATATTTCATCCTCCTTAACCCTCATTGATATCATATTACGATATCATTTATATTTGTTGATACTGTCTTACATTGTAATCCGATTTCACAACCCCATTCCACTTCCACGTAGAGGGTCCCATCAAGGGCTGGATTTTTTTTTTAAAACTTGGGGAGCAAAGGCAAAATTGGTGTCAAATTAGGATATTGAAGTTTTGTTGAATCCGTTCCATGTTTCTATATTCAGAGAATTTTGACTCTCAGTGTATATTTTCATGTGCTTGTTTTTAAACTGTTTTTTTATGTGTTAGTGGTTTTATTTCAGGAGGTCAAAGCTCAGCTCCCGTAAACAACGATGCTTCAAATGATGCTGATGATGGTGAGACATGGATTTGTTATATTACATTCTCATGAGAATCATCTTCAATACTCTTATTCATGTGAACACAAACTCATGATTTAAAGACAGGGTTTGTAGAGGAGAGTGGAATGAATTTCCTTTATTCTGCTTTCTAAGCTCCTGCAAAGGAGAAATTTGAGCTTAGTGTTGTCCCCTTATTTTCAGTAAGATAATAGAGTATGCGAGGTATTTTAGGTACTAAACCATCAACTTTATTTTCTTCAATTTGGAAACTAATTCCTACTTATGACGTCACCAATCTGGTTTCTACGTGTTCCTCTTTTATTCAATTAGATAGTAAAGCACTATTTTATATTAGACGTTGGTTTTATGTGGACGATTAAAAGTGTGGCTCACTCTGGTGGAAGGCCATTCGGTGTTCATCGTTTTTGTATATAACTTAAAGATGCCTGCTTTGTTGAATAAACTATCTGATGAATATGAGATATGTGCTCTGCTCATGTATTCATTTTGTTTTATCTTACTTTATTGAGAACATCAGAAGACTTGCAGCAGCCTAGCAGCCCATCTGTGAAAAAAACTGAAGAGAAGGGTGTTATTGTGGTACACGAAGTCAAATGTAAACTTTATGTGAAGGTAATGTATTTTTTGCTGTGAGTTCTATTCTTTACTAATACCTGCTTTATTGAAACTTTGACTTTCTTTTTGTTCTATAGTTGAGTTGGAATTTAAAAAGAACACACATTTTTACTTCTTAACATGTATAATTGTATACCCATAACTAACTACATAGTTTCTTCTTCTTGTTATTTTTTTGTTTGTTTTTGCTTTTAAAAAAAAGAATAACTTCGAGAGGCTGAGTAGTATGGAGATTGCGAGTAGCAATAGGAGGAGGGTATTGTGCACTCTCCAAGGCTCTCTCAATGCGTTTCTTTTCATATTGTACTGATATCTTTTTTTTTTTTGGTCCCGGTGATGAATGGAATTTCTTTTCACATTCCACATTAGTATGTTTCATATTTACATTTTATTTTGTAATTCAACATGCTTCTGCATTGTTGTTAAAATCTTATGATACAGGATACGTATCCTACGATTCGTATCGTCTCCTTAGGAAAACGATACGTATCCCATCCCGTATCCTTTTTGTATAAAAATCTTACGATACGATGGCGTATCCTACGATATATAGGCGTATCCCGATTCAGGACGTATCCCACGATTACTTAATGGAAGAAATTCAAACATTATTGAAAGAAGTGAAACTTCAGATGCATTAATCTAAGTCGTTTGAGCGACATCCAAACCATTTGAAAGATATCCAACCACAATGTAAGGCTTAAATAGAAGAAAAAACATACTCCGATCATGTTTTGGGGAATATTGTTAGGGATTTTCTTTTCTGTCCTTGACTAGATAGCATGAAACCTCAATCTGATAAATCCCAGTGGAAAGACTTAAAATTTTGCAACTTAAAAACTTAGTTTGTTGGTGTTATTAGGTATAAATACTTGTTAATTGTATATAAATCATGGTTAACGTATCTTACGATACACGATATGTATCCCGATTTTAAAACCTTGCTTCTGATAGAAACTTTTTGTCGTTTTAAATCTTGATTCTTGGTGGAGCGTTAAATCTTGGATTATTGGTGGCGTGTTATTTTTTGAAACTAACTACAATGAAAGTTGTTCATTGTCCAAAACCTAAAACTTAGAAGTTCTTCTTTGGACCCTGATAATCAAATTTTCGTTTACCTTTATTCCCCTCCCACATTTGATACATCTGAAAGGTTATGGGAAAAGACACAACATTTCTATGGTGAGTGTAATGTTATTGAATATGTTGAATCAGGGGCAGCGCAAAGATTCTTGTTTTGGGCGGAAAAATGATAGGAGTGGGGGTCAAAATTGAAAATCCACTCGCACTGAATTGAAAGTTCTCTTAATTTCTATGGTATAAATGCAATTTTTAAAAACTCAAGGGGGCACTTGACCCTCTTTGTCTCCGCCCCTGGCGTGCATGTGTTGGTGGCTTGTATGGACAGCGGGTTATGCTCAGTTGATGGATTGATTACTTAGGCCTTGTTTATTGCATATGTTGCTGTTGAATGTTGATTAGTATAGACAGGCATTGTTTAAACGTGCCTGCTTTCATGATTTTATTTCTTCGCGGTAAGTGCTTTCTTCTGTGCTCTGTACAGTCAACTGATCCAGCAGACAAAGATGCATGGAAAGATAAAGGCACTGGTCAGCTCTCCATCAAATGTAAAGAGGGTGTCAGCAAGAGCACAAGAGAATCTAAACCAACAGTTCTTGTTCGAAATGATGTATGTTTCCTCGTGACATCTTTTTCAAGTGTTGATCTTCAAAATAATAAAATAAAAAATAAACCCAATCAACACGCACACACAATAAGTTGGTCCAGGTTGATCTTGACTTGTAGAAAGTGTAGTAGTAAATTTTTGAAATTCATATTAGATTAGGCAAATGGTTGTTTTTTTCTCTCTTACAACTTCATGAAATAGTAAACCAAGCTACTCACCTCAAAGGAGTCAAAACTCAGTTGCACAAAGCAGGAGCGAGAGGATATGTGAGGTCTAAGGTTTGCAGTGACGCAGCATCATAAGAGGGTGGATTTATAACTATATATGTAAATAGAAATATAGATAAAAAAAAATAGAAATATGGATATTCTGTGAATATTATTTCCTAAATTGGATTGCGCCCTTTACTTGCTGTGAGCGAGGTTCCTAGGAGAATGATGAATCTATCTTGTAAAAGAGAGGTTCTGGGGCAGTTTCGTCATCCGGTAGGACGATCCAACAACTAAAAGTACCAAAACTAGCATATTTGTGAAGCCATAAGAAATATTGTTCAACAGAAATTAAGAACGGCTGAAGAAATTATGAATACAAACCCATGAAAAAAAGAAGAAGGAAGAAACGTATTGCAGATTGAATATGCTTTGGGTTGAGAGCACAAAGGTCAAGGGAAATAAAACAAGGGAAAGAGAGGACAGTTCTGAAGATTACTTTCAGAAAAGTTTGAACATTTGAGCTAATAATTGAAAAGGGATGATTAATTTAGATTGACGGTCAATGAACAAGTCATCGATTCGTAGTTTCACCATCCAATTGAGCTCTCTCTTGATCCACCTTAACCAAATTCGCATTAGTTCGGCTTCCATCCACTAAAATGGCCAGAATTAAACTGTAAATATTATATTTCTTTCAATAAAAATATCTTATGATTTTTGCAACTGTACAGGAAGCTGTAAGTTTTATGTTAAAGGTATCATTTGCTAATTCATACTATGAAACAACAGGTAAATAAAAATTAAAAGGTAGATAGGTGAATCATGCGCGCATGGGGAAATGCTGAACCAAACCAGATGTTTCCTTTTTTCTTCTATTGTGGATTGTTGCACCACAAAGTGTACTTACATTAACAGGAACTAAATCTAATTGTCGCACACTATGTAGCACCGACACTTCTAGAGGTCGCCGTATCAGCGTATCAGACATGGACACGGCAGGGGTCAAACTGTAATTTTTTTGAAATTTTTGGGGGTCAATCTGTAATTTTTTAATTTTTCAGGGGACAAATTGTAATTTTTTAAACTTTTTTGGGGGTCAAACTGTAATTATTAATCTTTAAAATTTTAATTTTTTTAATATTTATTTGTATATTAATATATATATTGCCGTGTCCCCCGCCGTGTCCGTGTCGCTTTTTTCAAAATTGCCGTGTCCGTATCCGTGTCTGTGTCTGTATCCGTGCTACATAGGTCGCACATAGTAATACTTTTGTTTCCTTTTCGTTATGGCAGGTGGGAAAAGTATTACTAAATGCATTGCTCTATCCAGGCATCAAAACAAATATGCAGAAAAATTCTGTTGTTGCGATATTTCACACCACGGTATGCTTTCTACTTTCAAAGTATTATAATACTCCCTCCGTTCCAAAATGTTTGCCCCCTACGAAACTACGTGCAATTTTCAAACTAAAAAATAATATAGTTACAAAAATAATTTTCTAAGC
>JAXBDA010002454.1:0-42513 GCA_036023075.1 Gaultheria prostrata
ACATCCACTCTTTAAATTTAATTTTGGCTCTTTGCTTTTAAAGAGTCAAAATTAAATTTAAAGAGTGGATGTAACAAAAAAGTGGATGGGTCCCTCCAAACAGTACAACTTTTTGATTAAAAGAGGACATAAATTACAAAATCTCTCCTTAATATGTCACCTCCACTCTTCATTTTAAAGAAAATGGCATGTGTTGGAGTTGGTACGTACACGACGGGTTTTAGGTAACGAGATGGCTTTTATTAGGGGTGGGAATTTTCGCTACGATAGGAAATTTGACACGAAGTTAGTGGTTAGAGCCGGTTATTTCTGACACGAAAAGCTAATTAAACCGGTTAAGTTAGGATTGAGAGAATTCTGACCTGAACACCAGATGACACGACACGATGTCCACCCCTAAATTTTATGTAGTTTGGTCATGGATTGCACCCCCGTACAGTCCACCCATTTTTGAACTTGTTTTGGCTTTATTTTAATGATCGGACTTATTCATATTGTCGTGCTCGTCAAGTATATTTCCTTTGTTAAAAAAAACAATTTAATCAGACACCAATAAGTATATGATCGGAGCTCATGTTAGGCGTCATCTCAAAAAGTATGGACCAAATAACGAATTGACAAAGGATATTAGCTGATTGGTTCGTCAACTTATTTGCTTACCGTACACTTGATGGAGTGGTATTTTTGAAACCCAATCTAAATTGGCGAATGTAAAGGAAAATCAAATCACCTAAATATTTTTAATTATCTACATTAAAAAAAACACCTCAAAAAACATCCAAGTAGCGTGTGATTGGAGCGGTTCAATCTGTTACTTATATCGTACGAACATAATCTTGGCCAAATAAAAAGCTCCACAACTTGAATTTACTCGTAGATTCTCTATTTTTTTGCCTTGGTTTTGTTATAGCCAGTCCTTTGGGATTTGTAGATGTCTAATGAAACCGTAGTTGAAAATTGAGATCATATTCCAAGAGAAATATATTGAATACATCTTTTGTAGATATATTATTGGTCGGTAACTGTCTGTCATGCTACACTACAGCTAATATTTACTTAAATTAACTTAGGCCCCGTTCCACTAACTCAAAAAAGCTAAAAGCCAGTTTATTACACTCTTCGAGACAGGTCATCCCATCACAATACATCACATAAAAAATCACAAAAAACTAACGCGTATTATGAGCTCTCACATAAAAAAACCAAAAAAACCAAGTTAGTGGCACACCCCTAACCCGTATATGAAGTGTAAGGATTCTCTCCAAATTTTAATTTGGTCTGAAGTTTGGACATCGTAGGGCATGGCCTTGTTTGATTAGATTTTGAAATTTTGAATTGTTTATCACTTATGTTACCATTCATTTACTCAAAACCAATGTGATTAAACCATGATCCTATAAACATTGAGAAGATCACTCTGATCTTTTGCTAAACACGCATGATATTCGCACTATCATTTTTAAAGATAAGTCTAATTAAACTATCACTTTCCTTTTTCTCTCTCCAAATCCGGACCGTCCCAAGCCAAAATGGACAGCCTAGATTCGCCGACTGGGTACCACGTGGTACCTAGTGGGTACTGAAAAATTGCCTCTACAATTATTAGCCAAACATAGTAATTTCAAGAATGGACCACAATGCAACATAACAAGTGCACAAACAAGAGAACACGCGATAATCATGGATAGATGCCAAGGCGTTTTGGCTAAATCCGCAAAGAAAATCCATTACTGCTCCATAAGAATTACAAAAACATCTATTATCTCACCTTCGTCTATCTAATTATGTCAAGTTCTCAAGCAAAATAACAGGAAGAGCTTGAATTATGTTCCCGACGAGACTTCTGCCTCCGTAAGGCCTCTTTCGTAAATTTGAGATCATACGTGAAGTACAAGGCACCCGCAACAAGAATAACATAACATACTTAGCACTTCAAGATGAATTATTTAACTTGTGAAAATATTGCGGTTCAAAAAAAAAAAACTTGTGAAAATATGATCAAACTATGCTCTACAATTACAATAAAAATGGACCTTCAATCCATTTCGATCAGTTCCGGAGAGAATCCAATCCTCTCATAATGCGCTCACCCAACAACTATGAAGCACCATATCCTCTGACTTCATATTGACAAGGCGAATAAAACATTCGACCAAGCACGACTTTGACTCCCCTTCCAAACACTAACGCATATTTCTAAAGTTGTTTCTCAGTTTGTTTAACATGCAGTCGGAATGTGCTATCAAGTAGTATCAACTCCATCGGGATCAATTTATACGGAGAGCTTTGCTCTGAATTTAATTGCATAAACTGGACCGGGCACATGCGTTGTCATAAAACATGGAGTCTGTTGAAAAATATTAGCAGCTATATTTTTCAAAAAATATACTTGGTGGCCGACCTAATGACATGCAACGCACTAAAAAGATCAAACAGAGAGCTAATTAGCGCCGCCCAAGTGGAAATATACTAGTCCTTAAATCTGGTAATGAAGGCCAATAATTCACTAAGGCTGTTTATCCTTAAAAAAAGGAAATCGGGGTTCCTATAGCATCTCATCCGCTCTGTGCAGGGTATCGCTTCTGTCCCAGCCGTCCAAAAGTGTTGTCAATAGTTCAAAAATATTTTAAAAAGACTTTTCAAGGAAAGAGTATTAAAATCCGAGCCCATAATTGGTAAGATGAACACTTGGATAAGCGCTACACTCTTTAGCATGGAGGAATGCTACAGAGACCCTGGTTCTCCGAAAAAGAAGTTCAAAAGAAGCTAGGCTAATCATGGACTTCCAAAAACATTTTTAAAATGTGTGTTAGTGCTCCTATGGCTCATAACCTTCCTAGTACGTTGACAGAGAGAGAGAGAACAAATCTTCTTTTTTTTTTGGTAAACTAAAAATAAATTAAGAATTATCAACTTATAGTGGATGCATGAATTCAATTTTGTCCTTCCACCTCATAAGGTCTTGCTATTGAAATTGACAAATAGTGATTGACTAGAAAAGTATATACGTATGTCTTGAAGCAGCGGAATCTCTACTATTTTTATCGATCAAATGTTATGATACATGAAAAATATCATCGAGAGTGTCCAGAAAAGTGAGTGAATCTGAGATATTCATTCCCCTCGGCCCTTCCTAAACACTTTCGGGGATATTATTCTTATATTTTTTTTTTTGTCACGGCGATATACATCAGTGGTTAGTAGGGAAAGGGGAAGGGGAAGCCACCACAAGATTGGGGCAGCCGGGACTTGAGTCCTGGCCAAATGCATGGGGCAAAGAGTGCTCGACCAACTGAGACACCGCCCACATGCGGATATTATTCTTATATGCAGGGCCGGCCCTGAGGTTTGGGTTGCCCATACCATGGTTGCCCACTTGCAAGACCGTTCTAACATGTTGGAGGTCTAAAGCAAATTTTAAAAATTGGGGGCCTTGTTTTTTTTAATAAAATTCAATATATGTGAGCAAATATAAGGTAAAAAGATTAAGCATGATACTTTATCTTCGTAATTAACAAATTAAACTTCTACAGCTTTTTTATACCATTAGAAAAAAATAAATCAAATATAAAGAAGTACCGTTCATACGTAGCGTTATCCTCAACTAATCAAGTTATTAATATAATTGTAAGAATAGTATTTTAACAATAAAGGAATTAATTATTTTAAACGTTTTATTTTTATCAAAGTTTTTCTCGAGTGATAAGTAATTGTGTTGATCTATTTATAGTCAAAAGTGTTTTATTTGTCAATTTGATACTAAAAGTTAAAAGGAAAGTTATAATAAAGTTAGAAAATAAAAGAAATTTTTTTCAAATAATCTATGATGCAAAATTATTGAACCTTGATCTTTAGTAACACCTATTATACTAAAATATATCTAATTGTAATACACGAGGATAATAGTTATAGGGAAATGATTTTCCCTAATTTATAGTTATATACTCCATTTTCTACAATTATCCCAGTGGGGAAAAAGGGAAAAAAAACTATTTTGGCTCAAAAGCCTTTTGTAAGGCTTGAACCTGAGACGTGTTGTAAAGAGAGAGGTGCCCCAAGCCACTGAAGCAAGTGCACCACTCATTCAAAAACTTGCACGAACTAACTAATTTATAATATATACAGCTGATTTTTTTTTGTTTGGTTGCCCTGGCTCGGGGGATTGCCCTAGCCCGAGGGCTTGTTGGGCTCACCCCTGGGCCGGCCCTACTTATATGCTACTAACCCAGTAACCCTTTTTGTCAATTAATAATTGTTTGGGTGTTGACCTCAAGAAAGTCAAAGTGTAGAATATATTTAATTTTAGGACATGAATGATATTGGGTTGAATATTTCTAGTGCGAAACCACTCAAATCCCACGAAGTTTTAGAAAAAGAAAACTCTTTATAATGCATTAATTTCACAAGTAAAATAAGAAAAGATATAGTAAGTCAATTTCAAAAAGTATTGTCATTAGTACTCAACGAAGAAAAAATATTAAACATTGTGCAAAAATATAGTAAAATTTAAGACTGTCAATTAAAGATCACTCTTCTTTTTTTTACCACTAAAAGTACTTATATAAGACTCCTATTATCAATTTTCTTTTATTTGAGGGATTCATTTGAATGAATTTAGTTTTATGGACCTATAATAATTTAACTTCTACACAATTTTGTAGGGGTCCTTCTTTTGAGCAAAGTTTGAGGATTCAAGGTGAAATCATTGCTCGTCTTTGCTCAGAACCGGAACTGCTTAATGATAAATATATATGATCAACATATACATGTACCATTGTTGGATTAGTTTCCCTTTTTTTGTTTTTTAATTCTTTTGATTGGCTTCTGATGTGTTTTTACTAGATGTTTGTTTTGATTTTGGAAAATAAATGAAACTATAGAAAGAGTATTTGAATAGGCAAGAAAATTAAAATGTCCGAAGAGTATCGCACCATAAAAACAATGGCACGTGTTCAGATAATTGGCTAGAATGCATCAACTACAGGCAGAAATATCTAATATCATCATTTGTAGATATTTTTCATGGAAAATTATTTTGTCACTCTAAATATTGATAACCATACTCCAATTTTTATTTTTTAGTGTTCATGTTATGTTTATTTTGAACACTAAAATATGAATATTAAAATATTATTATAAAAAAGTGGAGTGTCAAGCAGATGGCTCTCATCCAAGTTTGCAACTTGCAAGTTGATCGAATTTGTCTTATTTACACCCCGGTCCATCACAGGACCTACTTTTGTTCATCAAGTTGAAATAGACATATTTGCTCATCAGAGCCATCCCCGACATTTTGGAGACCCGAACGGTTGTGTTTGATTTGGGTTTTGAGTTTTGATTTTTGTAATGGTATAGAGGGAGAAATAGGAATAATAATTAAAAAATAGGGATTATTGATTAGAGAGAGACAGAGAGAAAAATGACAATAATATTTAAAAATATGGATAATAATTAGATAATAATTGAGAAAACCGGTTCTTGAAAACCAAAACGAACAAGTTCGAAGCGAACTGTAAAATTAGAACCGCATATGTATTTCTCCAAGCAAACAAAACAAATAGTAGAACAACTTAAAAAACCACATAGTTGTATGGTAGATTAGTTTTTTTTTTTCAAATAGTCACCATTATAAGAATTAAGAAGGTAGAAGTATCACTTAAATACTCCCTCCGTCCCAAAATGATAGTCCATTTTGGGACTCCGTGTCATTTTCAATTGCTTATATCTTTTGATTTATAATCGCGCATTTTTATGATTTTGTATAATAGAATTATTTAAGATATATCAAACAAGATCTATAATGCATATTTTTTTAGTTAAAAGATATAAACCGTTTAAAATGACACGCGGTCCCAAGATGGACTATCATTTTGGGACGGAGGGAGTATTTTTTTTCCTTCCATTTTAGCGGCAAAGGTAGTAATTATTCTAAAAATTACTTTTATACCTAGTCTAACACCGTATATTAATCGGGGACTCTAATTTTTTAAAAAAAAAAATTAGAGGCCCAAAACGCAAGCCTTCCTCGCCTTACCTGAGGAAAAGTTAAATTGACCACATAAAGATTTATTATGTTATTTTTATGAATGTAAATGCAAGTCAATTAATATTTCCATTAAATACGGAAAAAATATCGGTTCAAGCTGATTAGACTATAAGTTGTCAAATTAAGAAGTCATTCTCCTCAGATACATTAATTTATTTGACAATTTGTAACCTACGAATATCGAAAATACTATATATAGTGGAAATTCAGCCTCGGTCGAATTACATCCCCGAATTATGGTAATCGGAATACTTCTTCTATCCTCAAATTTATTTTTAATTTTTCATTGGCCACTGCTACCTTGTAACTTGTTTTAAGTGGTCTATACACTACAGCCAATACGATAAGGTATATGGACAAGAACACGTGGCAGTCCGTCAACCCAAAGTCCTGAGTGACTATTAAGTGCTCCAGACACCTTGTCTGCCACCTTGTATGTGTGGTGGACAAGGCCCTAGTTGAGTCCAAACAAATGCGTGGTTGCCTTGTCCCGAGTTGAGTCCACACAAATGTGGGTGGACGATCAGCACCATGTATTATGTAATGGTGCTCTAAAAATAAGTAATAATTTTCCTATGGTCCTTGGCTAAACAGGTTTGGGCAACTATAGGCTTCCTTTGGGTTAAAAAACCAATTTGGTTTTTTTTCGTCCTTATTAAAAAAATCGCACTTGTTAATCTTGTGTCGATTTTTTGTGGTTTACAAACCATTCACTTTGCCATATAATTCCCCAAGAAGAAAATTTCCCCTTTCCGTAAAATTATGTGAACCAAAGTAGGAGTAGTGTTTACTTAATAGCTGGATTATTATTTTTTATCCATATCCAATTTGTTTTTTACATTTGTTGGTTTTGCTTTAATTTTTTTATAAAATAATGATTTGTTTCAACAAGATGAATAAAAAAAGTAAAAAAACAAATATGCGCCAAACTATTTTTTTAATATTAAATAAAAAGGAAAATGCTAATAACAACCCATTGGGTTATGAAAAAAAAGAGGAAGATGACAAAAAAACCCAATTTTCGATGCACCTTTAACACTTTTCAAGGTGTTTTAATATATTAAAAAAAATGTATTTTTTTTTCCTCTTCCTCTCTTTTTCATAACTTTATGGATTGTTATTAGCATTTTCGTTAAGCCAAGACGTGTTAGAAGTCTTCACTACAATTACACCCCCGGTTAGTTAGAACTCCGGATACGCCTGGCTTTTCCCTCCGAGACGAAGGACAGTGACGGGTCTCCAATGGCAGTTAAGCTACAGATACAATATTGCAATACACACGCATGCCTGGCTAACTATGATTTAACATATCTCTAACATTGCAATTACACCATTGCCCCATATGCTCCACACCAAAATATACCCTACCCCTACTTTGGGAAACATATTATGACATCCAGGTCTGTTTATTAGCGGGCCATAGGTAGGAATGACAATGGGACGGGGTGGGTATTGGACTTGAAAATTATGATACAGTCTCGCTCTTGCCCTGAACCCGACCGAATAATTAGTGGGTGCAAAATAGAAGAAAAAAAATTATATATACGGTGGTATATTAGTGTAATGATGAAAATATAAAGGTACAAACAAATATATTTTAAAAGTGAGAAAAACATTGTGGTATAAGTATAATAATTTAGTTTAATGATAAAAATAGGGGAGTGATTTCTAAACCCCAATTTGTTATCCACACCTCTTTTTTTGTCTTATAGTGAAGTCTTCATGTGTAAAAATTTCACTCGAAGACAAAAAAAGGGGTGTGAATAACTATTTGGGGGTGTAAATGTCAATTACCTAAAAATATTAAACTAAAACTATAATTTTGCATGTAGAAATATTTTGGGGCAATTAAGGGCGTGGGTAACATCAACCCGATCGGGATCCCCGACTGGGTTATTTTAAAATTTTCCCCGAACCCGCCTCGCCACTCTAAAATTTGACTAAAATCTGCCTTGATCGGGTCTGGGTAGGGGCAAGGTGAGTCAAATTATCATCCTTAGTCATACGTGGAGAGGTAATTAAGTGCTCTTAGAGCAATGTTTTACACACAATACACCACATGTCATGTGCCAACTAAAATATCAAGACACAAGTCATGGAATATTCTGTAGTATTTACCGATAACAACACAACTAGAGTGCTACATGGACTTGCTCCAATTATATTTTATAATTGGCCAAACTTAATTTGCTATAAAATAGACAGTCATATTCTACTATTTTTCTCACCTTGAATTTCACCCTAGTTTTGTTCACTAATTTTCCTCCCTTCAACTCAAATTTGAACTACACAAAAAGAATAAAATAAAAATGGTTTACCCTTGAGATGCTAACCACCACAAATCCATCACCGCAAAACAGTGTTACAACATTTACCCATATCATCACTACTTAAATAAAACACCAGCCCGTCTCCTTTATAACTCGAACTCCTCTTTTATACCTCTAATTAAATTTATAGACAAAGGCATACCACCATTATATCTCTTATTATAGTTACGCACGCTCAACATATGAATTCCTCATTTGTTAAGAGTGCTGAAAATATAATTCAAAGATCAAGTTTGAATGGTGAATCTGTTAGAATTTGGGAGACGTGGGATTGTGATAGTTTTAATTAAACTACCGTGAGTGCATGTGTGTTTGAGAGAGAGATGGGGGTCAGTGTGTAATATCTGATGACAAAGGGATTGTGTGAAATGCCAGAATTATGGTGGGAGAAAAGTGTAATTTACCTCGTCCCGATCTTGTAAACGCGACGTGGCTCAACCTCGTGCTAGGAATATATCTTCCGCTTGCTTGGTAGCCATGATCTTTCTACCCACTTGCCCATGCTTTTTGTGGGCCCCCCCTATGCATGCATATGACCATAAATGGACATGCGATGCCATGGGGCCAATTTTTAAATTTTAACCTACTTCATTAGGTCATTGTGAGAAATAAATATGGAAATGAATTTCGCACTTATTTTTTTCTTTATTCTTTTAATATACTCCACTAAAATTGTTTTTTCATGTGTGAAAAAGTAAACTAATAACTTCCCCTGAAAAAAAACAACAAATTTAATGTGATTAAAGAGAGTACGAAAATCATCTCTGCAAATCGGAATGTATTTTCTGTTAAAAAAAAATCTGAATGTATTTAAATATCACATGGGAAATTAATATTACATCTGTGTGAAATGACAGATATATCCAATTTAATATAATAATTATTAGCTCGGAGAAAAATACTATCTGGTATAAAAATTGGATAAACATATTAGAAATTACTCAAACTTGCAGTATTAACGGCTGTGTTTGGATAGGTTTTGGAAAGAAATTTTTGAAAAAGAATTTTTAAGATAATGTTTGGTTGGATTTTTGAAAAATGAGAATAATTAATTAATGATTGGAGAGAGATAAAGATAGAAATGAGAATAATAAAGTAATGAGTGGAGAGAGAAATGAGTAATGATTAGAAAGAAAAAGAGAATCTTTTTGGAAAAAAAATTTGAAAATGGGAAGAAAAGGGAAGTGAACAAAGCCTCTCATTTTTTGCAACCCAAAGGGATTGGCATTGTGGTCAAGTGTCTGATGTCTTCTGGGTTTTAAGTTCAAAATCTCATAGATCCAATCAACTTTTATGGGGCAAGTCCGTAAGTAATTTTGTTCCGATTTTAATTTGGCACCCCACTAGCGATCCACCATAGAATAGTCCTTTTGCGCATTGCGCACAAATTGACCAAGACAATTTTAGTTAACAAAAAAGAAGAAGAGAGAATTGATATTGACATTCCCTAAATTATTAATGATACTAAAAAAAAGGAGTGTCAATATCAAGTTCATATCAACCTCCCCTCTTGGATTGATAATGCAGCTTTAATGACCTAATGTCCGATCTATTTGTCTTACAACAGAAAGATAACCGTCGCTATGATGCATTTTATGTAACTTTTTCCAACTCCTTTATTTCTCCTATAGCTTGGGCTAGGAGCGGCTGAACTAGATTCGAACACTTTTTTTTTTTTTTTGGGTGCAACGGAAATTTATAAATCATATTCGAACACCATCACTACCTTTGAAAAATAAGTCAGATAATAAAAAGAATACTCGAATTAAAAGAATAAAGTCAGAAACGCAACCATAAAAAAATGAAATTAAAAAACGAGAAAGATGAGAGACTTGGAATGGAACAATCTAGAATGAGTTAAAGATAGAGAAGCTTTAATGATGCTAACCATATTTTAGTGTCATTTTTGGAACTTAGAAAAGATCCCAATTAGAACAATTTAGAATAACGATTGATGAAAACAAAGTCACATAATTGGATGTGGTCGGCTAATCCACTACCATTAAAATAATATTCACAGTATGCCACGCGTCGGTGCCACCAGTCAAGTGTCGTAATATTTGTTTTGTACTGTATTGTTGCACCCGAGACAAGTTTCATTGGATTTCAAGAGTCAAATCAATTACTCCCTCCATCCGACCGTCACTTTTGTAATGTGTACATTTTTATTTTGGGCTGTCCCTTAATAAGTGCGTGTTTTAAAAAGTTAGTGGGTACATTTTCTATTTTGCCCTTAAAAGTAGATTCCTTTTTAAAAAGTTAGTGGGTATTATTATATTGATAATGGTAAGTAGTGAAAAGTAGATGTAAAATTGTAAAAGTTGATGTGAGAAAAATAATTTGAATTCCTAAATAACATAATTAACAGGATACGGAGGGAGTAATATATATGATCATAATGACTATTTGATTTGATAACTTGTAATTTCATAATTGACAACTTTTAGTCTAAGAATATTAAAAATATAAAAAATAATGTAGTGGGAAACTCAACCTAATTTTTCTCAGTCACGTTCCATTATGAGTTCGCTCCACACATGCAATTGATCAGTTGCAAATAAAGTACTCGATTGTCCAACAAAGATGGTCAAATATTTCATTTTAGGATGTTTCATAAAAAAATTCCATTTTGAATTTTTTTTTAAAATAACATTATAAATTTTCATTTTACCACTATTTTTATCTTCTTTAAATTAAGAATTCAAGAAACATTCCATCAAACGTAAAGATAGATGTTAATGCTAAAACTATTTTTGATTGTGTCAAAACTTCAATACATAAAATGTTTATACTCATGTACAATGTACATGCCTTTTATGCATTGGAGTTTTGACACAATCAAAAATAATTTAGACATTATCACTGCCCAAAGATAAACTTAAAGTAACAAAAGTAAAATGTAATAATTATATTTCCTTAAATAGTTGGTTTCTCAATGACGATCCAACAAAATGACAGTTTATTTTCTTCTGAATTTTCAAGGGTAGTGATTTTCAGACCCCCAAATTGTTATCCACACTTTTTTTTTGCTTTTTAGTGAACTTTTCATGTGCAAAAATTTCACTAAAAGATAAAAAATAAAGTATGAATAACAATTTGGGGAGCGTGAATATCAATTACCTCTTCAAATCTGGACGTGGACATTAAAATGAAAAAAGGGATAAATCTTTTCTCAGTCGCCGACTCGCCAAACACTCGCTCGCGATCATGTGCAAGTGGAGCGCAAAAAGAACCATTGGGCAAGTTGTGTGGGCCATGGAATGGGACCTACTGACGTGGATGGGCCCATGATGAGAGCCAATCACAGTCGTTTGTCAAGCTTTGGACGGCGAAGAGGATAACAAAGTGCACCGTCTGACTCAACTTCCACTCTGACAACTGGTAGACTAGGTTTATGGGCTTTTCGCTATTTAAGGCCCATTTATGTGAGCCCAAAGCCTATATTTGTGGACCAAAGTCCTTACTTAGGACCCACCCGCCCATATAGGAAGTGATCGTTATTACTTGGGTTAGCCCAAAGTTTGGGGTAGATTTTAAGTCCACCCGGATTATTTTGCGAATTTTTTTTGACCCGGCTTTTATGCAATCCAGCTGCAGAGGAGACTTCGTCGGTTATCTTTGCATTCAACCATCGAGCTTTTAAAATGACTCTTCCCCGAGGAAGAAATTGCGAGATTTTAAAGAGACTCTTCTCTCGGGACCATTAAAAGTATTTTTAGACGGTCATCACTCAAATGGCTCTCCGTGACCCATCATCAGATTGCATATGGGATTAAGCGAATGCATTAATTTCGTAGAAAACTCCTTGAAGTGCAATGAATAGGATGCATAGGATAAACAAAAAATGATAATAAGTTCTAAATAAAATACCGAGAAATAGATTGCCCCTGAAATATTGTTAGTGTATTTGCCCGAATGACACATCTAAAGGAATTACTAGTAGACTTATCGCATCATTTAAACATTTACTCCGTATTTTATTGGATCACAAGTAACCCAAGCTTTTATCTTTAGATCTTTTGCTAAATGGATAGCAAAAAACAAGTTTTTTTGGCAATACGAAGGGGATTCAAGATCACCCGTGCAAACTTTCGATAGGGAGAGAGTTGCTCCATTTTATTTTTTTTGCATTGAGATAAATACAAATATTGTTACTCATAAAAAAAAATTTGTCCAAAAGGCTGCTCCAATTTTTAGGTAGAAAAACAACTCATCCCAATTTTGTTTTCGGGTAAATCAAGTCTAACCCGAGCTGGATCAATTGAATTGGGCCGGAATTGGTTATGGGCTGAAGGCCTCGGTCTGACCTGGGCAAATTGGGCCTCTGGTTGTCCAATGTAATTCTTTTTTTTGAACAGATTGTCCAATGTAATTCGAGGAAAGTACGGGCGTACAATTCTTGCACCCAAATTACGTCCAACTCCAGCCTGCCTTACCATACATCATACATGGTTCCGTCTCTCTCTACCCATTCCACATGACACAATTTCTCTCTCTCTCTCTCCTCAGTTTCCCGGCCGTATGAAAATGTCTAAATTTTAGGATGGAAAATAATTTTCACACTCCCCTTTTAGCAATTGACACTCCCTTATTGTCTTTTACTCATGTGAAATTACTACATTGCCCTTCACATGAAAAAAGTGACTCAAGATGTAAGGGTAATGTAGTAATTTCACATGAGTAGAAGACAAAAAGGGAGTGTCAAGTGCTAAAAAGGGAGTGTGAAAATCATTCCCCTTTTAGGATACCATATAAAAATGCCTAAGCCTAAACCTAAACCCTAAGGTACCTTATGAAAGTGCTTAAAACCCTAAGGTACCATATAAAAGTACATAAACCACTAAAACTCTACTATAAGAAAGTGTACCCTAAATCTAACCCTAGGGTACCCTGTGAAAGCATATAAATCGAAACCCTATTAAAGTGAACTCTATGAAAGTGCATAAACTTTTAAAACTCTATGAAACCGTATGATACCCCTAAATGCCTGAACTCCTTAAAAGAGTAATTGACCTTAATGGTAATTAAAAAGAACGACTTACCTTAATAATAGTAATTAGATAACTCTATTCTAGAGTTAGAGGTAAAAATCGGATGTAATTCCACCAAATATAATCGGCCAAGGCCAAGGCCATTTCCGTCATTTCTCCTTTTGGTTTGTTCACGCCAATCACCACTCTCTCTCTCTCGCATCATTCAACGTTCTTTTAACGATCTGATGAAGCAGAGTAAACAATGGAAAAAATGAAGCTCCTACTCTCTCTCCTCTTTCTCTCTCTAAGATTCATCTGCTTCTTTCACCCCGCCACGGCCAGAGGCGGCCAACGGAGCTCCGACGTCTCAGGTCTTCTTCTTCTTCTACTCGTCTCCTGTTGCTTAATGTCACTACTTCTCTCTCGTTAAATTGCTCGGAAAACGGTCGAATTTTAACTTACAGCTCAGAAAATGTTGATGTGTTTATATTTTCCCATAATTTTTCGACACTTCTTCTCAGTTTTACCAAAATTGTGGTCAAAATGAGGAGGGCAATGAGCCAAACTGTTGAATTAGTTTCTAAGATAAAGTGTTTTAGTTAGCTAAGATTGCAATATTTAGAAAGTTTGTTGGTCTACATTTTTAAAAGCAAATAAAGAATTAATGAATCTAGACCTGGTTATGAGATCGGTTGACTTTTTCGTTTTCATTGATGGGGAAAGTGTACTTTAGGCTCTGTTTGGATGGATGTGAATTGCAGTTAAAGGCGTTTTACGTTAAAGTTGGATCAATATTTATAAGGCTTTGCTATAGGTGGCTTGTGAAACTAGAGAGGAACAAGTGGGAAAACAGTGTAATCTTTGTATAAATGTGATGCCTTAACATTGAGAATTTCAAATGACTCTCACTAAATAGTTTATTGAAATCCATCAAGTGCAAAAAGACGAAGAAAAGATCCATCTTGATATGGCTCTCAAACGCGATTTGATACATGTTTGTAAACTATCAAATTTAAAATTGAGCTTCTCTCCTTTGAATAGTAAAATCAATTCCCTTTGTACTTATTGTCTGTTGATTTGGTTAACTTCTTTGTCTCAATTGCCTTGTATATGATAGGTTTCATGGATGATAATACTGTGGTTCGAGGGAGGAACTTGTTTCAGGAAAACCACTTTCAGAAACTGTAATCTTTGAACTTTTCCACATTCACTCATAATTCAATTGTTTCACGTTTTTTTGTTGATTTTTTAATTTGACATTTAGTTCTGAACAATGCAGTCAATTTTGTGTTGGTACAGAGATAATTTAGCTCATGGTTATCTGACTAATTCTGATCTTGAGAATGCCATCAAGGCATTTGGTCATAGATGTCCGAGCATATCCAGGATATACAGGTGATTGACATATTTTGGTCAAAGGTTTTGCTTTGGTGTAGGATTAGTGAACTAGGCCTAGTACTTAGAACTGTTAGTTGTTTTTGGATCACTTATGTATCTTCGTTCTTGGATACAGTTTTGATTAGACTTGAAATGCATTTGCATCTGTCTGACTTATTCTTGTTTCTCTCTTTGAGGGATTTTTTGATTCTGCATTCAGTATTGGAAAGAGTGTCAAAGGAGTTCCATTGGTAATACCTTCTCTAAAGCCCGTTCATTACTTCATGTAACCTTACCTTCGCTTTTTCGTAGGTAATTTATTGCCTTCATGGACGGATCCAGGAATTCACCCAATGGGGGCACCTTATTAAATATAATTGTGGAATTTTTCTCAGTCACTTGCTAATTAAGACATTCATTATGGACTAGAAGTTCATAATGCATACTTTTTATTCTATAAAAAAAGATAAAAAAATGAGCACACAATCTTAGACAAAACATTTAGAGTATGATTTACCTTGACATTGACAAGTCTTTACAATGACGAAGATGGACTAGAAGTTTATAATGCATACTTTTTATTCTATAAAAAAATATCAAAAAATGAGCACACAATCTTAGACAAAACATTTAGAGTATGATTTACCTTGACCTTGACATTGACAAGTCTTTACAATGACCAAGATGGTTTTATCGATGACTTTTTAAAAATATTTTCCCACGATGGTTAAAAATAAAGATAATCAAAAGATAAATCTTCAAATAAACAAACAATTTACAAAGCAATAATTATAAATGAACCGGCCAACGAAAGTTGAAACATAAAACTAACTCTACATTTTTATTTTTTGAGATATATATGAGTGTGTATGCTAAATATATAAAAAAGCAAATTATTATTATTTTTTAGTTTTGAGCGGGGGTCAGCAGGGGCCCGTGCCACCCTTTGGATCCGTCCCTGATTGCCTTACAAAATCACACAGCTCAATGGGCTTTTGTTTTCTTGATAATAGTGGGTGATGGAAATTTCCGACAATCCAGGCAAGGAAGAGGCTGAACCTGCTTTCAAGGTAGATGATCTTTGCACACACACACCCCACCACTCCCCCAAAAGGATAAAGCACTCATGTGTATACAACTAAAGCATATTAATGCACTATCTAGTATCTAGGGATGTTCGAACTGTTGCACTACTGCTGTCTACAGATTGTGCTGGTTATTCATGTAGTGTTCCTTTCCATGCTTCATAGAACTTCTAGATTGTAGCTGGTTGCACACAGTGATATACTACATTTAAAATCCCCAACACAGCAAAATGTTTGAGATTGGTGAAGATAAAAATACCAAGTGGGCATTTGTATATGTCGCTCATTGCTTGCCCAAAGTGGAACAGGCAAGTGATCGAGTTTGTAGTTTGTCTTTCTGCAAGTCCCACCACTTGAAAAGCACTTATGGCTTTTTCCATTGTCTTGTGCAATGCTGCTATTGTGAAGAATTGTCTCTTGAGAGGGCCATACATGCTATAATTATTCCTGTGACTGATTTGCTGGATAACCTGGGTTATGCAGTTTATTGGAAATGTGCATGGGGATGAGCCAGTAGGTCGTGAGCTTCTGTTGCTTCTAGCAAACTGGTTATGCGATAATTATGGGAAGGATCCCTTGGTAAGTTTCTTTGGTTTTCTTTGTGCATAATTCGTTTTTCTAGCTTTTTTGTCTTCTTCTGTGTCAGGTTGTGTTCATTTGTTTCTTTCTTTACCATGTTGTTTGCATCTATAGCATCTTCAGAAGCCACAAAGGTGAGTCATTCACATGTTCATAAATTGAACAAGTTTACTAAAACCTTTCATTTTCTTCAGGTGCTGACTTTTGGTGCCTTGTGTCTAGTTAAATGATACACGCTTTACCACTACTACCACTTTCTGGTTGTTTATCAATTAGATCTTTCAAGGACGTGTGTGGATGATTCATGATGTTATTTGATTGTTGTCTTACCAGAAAAAAGTTGTTGCATGATCTACGTCATTTACTTATCTTTTTTACCTGATTGATTCTTCTTTCAAGTTGATTATACTCATGGACCACCTTTATTTATCTTTTTTACCCGATTGATTCTTCTTTCAAGTTGATTATACTCATGGACCACTTTTATCTCTATCTCATATTCTCCAGCAAGGGTGGATAACTACTCATATTACTCTGTCATCCAGTATATGACACCTGAACTTTTAACTGGGAATCTGTCACTACAGGCAACACTGATAGTTAATAACGTTCACCTACATATACTTCCATCAATGAATCCTGATGGATTTTCGTTGAGGCGGCGTGGTAATGCAAACAACATTGATCTAAACCGTGATTTTCCTGACCAGGTATTTTGTTTTCAGCATTGGTTTCTTATATGAACATGTTTACTTGGTTCAATACACTCAGAGAGAAGATTTAGGGAACCATTTTTTTCATTCTAAATTTTCGCTTTGTTGTGCTGAAACGAATTTGCATTTTGAAATTGAAGGATGCATTGAATTCACCAAAACATTGTTGGAGAATGAAATAGAAAAAATCTACACTAGAATGATTATGTTATCCCGATATTTTCTTTTTTCCACCCTTGTCATCATAACCTTGTTCAGTGGCTTTCCATGGTATTACCCCATGAGGCCAATATCTATTTCACATGCAAACACAGAATGTTTAGAGGAGATAGACACACCCACGGGTTTCTTGAAATTGTTACACTCCCTCTTTGTCAAACTGCAATTGTAAATATTGACACTGGAAGAGTGTAGTTTCTAAGTGACAATTTTAACTTCAATAGACCTGGGAAAATATTCTTAAAAACCGCCTTGGAGGGGGTGGGAAATTGTCCCAAGAACAGGGGAATAGTGTAATTTTCTCAAGGAGAAGAAGCATAATTGGAAATATTTATTGAAGACTGTATGTCATACAGAACATATTCACTTCGTTTGGGTTGTTAATCATGGACTAGTTGTACCAGGCTGTTTGAAGTAGATTTCATTCCTGTGCAAAGAGCAACTAGGTTTAAACCTCTATGTTTGGTCCAAATTGATTTTTCAAATTTTTGTTGACATGCTAGTGCACTACTAGTATTTCAGGTATCTTCCTTTTTTCTTTCCAACGATGTAAAGTGATAACCCGATAAGATGCATATTATAGTCATTATTTTACCTCAATCCAACCATTTGAGAGGATTCATAATTTGTGTTTTAAGCTTTAAACAAAGAGCAGTAGTGGGGGGTGCCTCTCAAAAGAATCGAAGTTGTTGTTATCAGATATGTGATAGATGATTTCTGAGTGATCTTTTGTGTTTTTGTTTTTTGATCGCGAGTGATCTTATGTGTTGCAGTAACTTGCCATGCATTTTCCCATGCTATCTGAAGATTGCAAACACTCGTTTTCTATTGCTAGATTCGAGTATTCGTACTCAAAGTTTTAAGCTTCGTGTTTCATTAACTATTCTATTCAAATTTTGAAAAATAGGATCTCCAGATTAATTTCTTCATTATAAGATTTTAAGAAGTTACGGGCTTTTATCTTTTGTTGCTTATTTTGCTCTCTTTGGATGAGATTCGTTTGATCTCTGCTTTCCTGCGTTGATTGGAAAATTAATTTTAAGACTCATTTACTGGCATGAAACGAGTTAGTTCTTTCCTATGAATGATGATGTGGATGCACGACAACCTGAGACAAAAGCAATTATGAGTTGGTTGAAAGAGATACATTTCACAGCTTCTGCCAGTCTGCATGGGGTAAATTTTCTCTTCCATTGTATTTTATTTGTCGTATGTCAATATTCTGGGTTATTCCACCTATAAGTTCTTCCTAATATGGATGTGTTTACACAACAACAATAGTACTCATGTAATCCCCCATCGATAGGCTATAGGCAAGGGAGGACTGGAGATAGACCTAAATTTTGACAATATATGCACCAAGTGGCTGTTCTCAGAAAGTTTTACCACTGAAATAGCCCCCCTACACTAAAAAATCGAGGAACTTAAGGGATGTTATGATGTGAGACCCGATTCAATTTGTGTGTTCATTACCTTCCTTCCCCAAAATCCATTCGATAAGTACGCACCAACATTGATGCTTTTATCTCTAAAAAATTTGGTAGCAAATCTGCAACAGATACATTATACAACCTACTGGGAGAAGTTTCTTAGATTGATTTGAAGCCTCGTTTATCTATTTTAAGAGAACTGTTTCTATAACTTGTTTCCTACCAATGATATGTTCCATCATCCTGTACTGAGTCTGTACCCATGTGGTATCTGTCTGTCCTTGTCCGTTCTTCTCAGCATTTTCTTTGGCCTTCAACTCAAAGGTTTTCTCAAGCTTTTAATACATTTACTTATGGTTTATACGTAAATACTTTAACATGTTCTCCAATTTTTTTTTCTTGTTGAATTTCTAGCCATCTCTGACTCTGCCTACCATTTAATACAGAAAGCACTATTTTTATGTCGAAGATTATGCTTCAAACTCTTATTTTTAAGATCCTTAATAGAAATTTCTTTCGTTTTTCCTTCTTAGCTTAATCCTCTCCTGGATAAGCACTTCTATTTAGAACAATTTTTTTTTTTTTTTTTTGCATATGCTTAAAATGTTATACAACACTTTAGTTACTTGTATTTTGTAGTTTTCAATGGATAAACTTCTGCTGATTACGAGATTTTCCCTTGAACAATAAGGTTAATAATAACACTCAAGAGTATGAAAAGAGAAGGAAGTTTCATTAAAGGCGAAGAATAAAGTAACACTTTAGGTTGATTGAAGGATAAGGAGAAGTCGTGTTAAACTGTTAGTTAACTCTTACTGCCACAACGCATTTTACTTGCTGTTCTTTTTGAAGCTATGAGTTCTTCCTTTTGCATCTGCTTGTTCGTTTCTTTCAAAGAGTGACTGGCCAAATGCTCTAAAATGCAGTTTTGACCCTCACAATTCACTGTCTCTTGTGAAGACTAATTATGTCTTATAAGAAGTTCAATACAAATATGTCTTCGAATTTTAGTCCTTACAGATACTATGATAAGTAAGCCGAAAGATGAATCCTTAATGTATCTGCTTGTTGACAGGGAGCACTGGTTGCTAATTATCCATGGGATGGAACTCAGGATAGAAGGTAATATTTTGTTTCATGATTCATCTTTAAGAATGAGATACTACAGCCTATAAACATTTGATGCCCAGTCCTCTTAGTTTGGTGCTAGTTTAGCTTGTTTTCTGGAACTAACCTCGACGAGGTCTTGTCCTCAACTAATCAATCTGATTTTTTCGATATGACCACTGAGCAATACATTTGTTGGTTGCATGTAGCTACGCTATGCTATCACAACGTTTTTTTTTTTTGGAAAGATTCCAACTTATGGTGTTATATTGGTGGGTTTTCAAGCCAAAAAGTTTGCTTCAATTATCGTTAGTTGTTTGTTTTCCAAGAGATGACACACCAGATTAGGTTTCGCTAAATTTTAAAAAATGTTGGGTTTTTTTTGTTTTGTTTTGCATGCCATTTCACTGCTGATAATATGTGAAACCACACCCTATGCCTCTTTATTATAAGCAGGACTTGATCAATTCCGATGTCTTCTAGTTGATTATAGGAATTACTAGCTGTATTTTGTTGCTTCATGATTCCTTAATGTTATGCTTGACATCTTCCAAGTTTGTTGCTATTACTCTTTTGATGGGTCACTGATGTATTTTTTTCGGTTCATACTTGTTGTCTACTCAGAAATCTCATTCAATCTGGAACAATTTCAGGAAAAATTACTACGTTTGTCCTGATGACAAAACTTTCAAGTTCTTGGCAAGCGTGTACAGTCTCTCTCACTATAACATGTCTCTAAGTGAAGAATTTCAAGGAGGAATTACGAATGGAGCATCTTGGTATGTCAGTTTAAAACATAAATCCTTGAATTCATATTGAAGAGATGATTTTTATGCAACAGTTGTCAGGGGTTTCTTTTTCTGCACTTAATAAAGGACAAAAGTAAGATGTGGTGGTCTCTTTTATTGTCCTAGTCATACATATTCTCTACTGCTTCAGGTACCCTATATATGGTGGCATGCAAGATTGGAACTATATACATGGTGGCTGCTTTGAATTGACTTTGGAGATCAGCGATAACAAATGGCCTCCTGCCAATGAGGTCAGATCTCAGTTTGGTTGTCTTTACTTCGATAGTCGGTCCTATATGCTGGACTGAGAGTTGTAGGGTACTATTAGTTTTCATATGCTATTTCGAAAATTGCAGAGAACTTCTGACAACATGGTACTATTAGTTTTCGTATATTATTTGGAAAATTGCAGAGAACTTCTAAAACATGCGTGTTAGGTCAGTTACTTGCTTTGTTCTGTTATTTCAAGGGTACGTTTTCATGTTTTATTTCTCCTTTTTTTGATTTTAATCTTTGAACATGCAGCTTCCTACTCTGTGGGAATTCAACAAAATGAGTATGCTAAATCTTGTTGCAATTCTTGTGAAGGTAAGCTATGGATTTTTTCCATCTCCTGTTTAGAATTAGTCGATTAGGTTAGGAAACTTTTTCTTTCTATTGCTGTTTCTTGTAGACATGTTTGCTTGTGCAAGCTACTAAGATGGTTTTCCTTCGTCAAGTGAAAAAATGACCTCCAAACTACACAATAGGAAAAGAAAACTTGAGTTCCGGTTCCGAAATGGATGATTTGGGAGGCCATTCGAGCCAACAATATCCTCATGTTACTGAAGTATCTCTCCCTGTTTCATGTATAGGAAAATTTAGTTTGAAAAGAAATACTATGCTAGTTTGGCATTTGGTTTTGTAATGTAAGTCTGCTTTGCCAAAAAGCTTAGCTTTGAGGTATGTACTCTTTAGTGAGTTTTGAGAAGTGACACTAGGATACGTGATACATTTTTCGGTAAATTAACTTCTTATTAAGCAAACAAACTTAAAGCAATTCGGGACTTGCCCTTATGCAATTGAATCAACCAGGGACAGAGCTGCGAAACGAAAAAAGAAAAAAAGAAGCAAACACAATCAGCAAACAAAAGCCAACATAATGATAACATAACCCAGCCAAGAGCAGAGTTAAACTCCTTCAGAGCTAAAAATATTCAAGTGGGCTCTCCAGTAGCAATCAACCTGCTGCTATCAGTTTAGGTTGATACTTCTAGTCGGTTTTGTGGATTTGAAAGGTATCTTTTCCTGGGTCCCCATTAAGAAGACTTGTGGGGTTGAGATTAACAGTTCTACTGCAGATGACTCGAATTTAGGTGTCCAACTTCCTCATGATAGGGATCAGATTAGGGTTTTCTCCGAATAAGTAACATTTACAGCTACATAGGTGAAGCAATTTAAATGTTTGAAGGAGAAGGAAGTTCTGAAGGTCTGAGAAATGAGAAATTTGAAATGCTTGTTTAAAAATCACCAAAAGTAGTTGTGCATGGAAGAGTATGTTCGAGTGATAAAGAACAATCATTGCAACTCTATCCTACTTTCTTATTTTGTGGTCTCATGACGATAGCAACAACATAAATCTCAAGTAAGCTATTTTGAATAAATGTTTGTACAAAATAGAAATTTACATGGGGTTTGAAACCATTCTTTTCCTTTTTTTGATATTATTTTCACACAGACAGGAGTACATGGACGGATCTTTTCATCAGACTGTGGAAGACCATTGCCTGCCTCTATTGTGATCGAGAGAATAAATTACACTGTACGTGTATAAAATAACCTCTCTCACTCTCTCTCTCATTCTAGTCCTACTTTTATGTTGAGACTTCAACATGGCTCGCCCTCAAAATACAAATGGTGCTGTGGAGTTTACTCGGGTTCACTGGAAGGTTTTGTCGGTTGCGATGTTTTCTCTAGTTTCTTCTGTGGCCGTCTTTGTACACTGTTTTCGTACTTCCAACAAATTTTATACACACAACTACATATAACTTTTGCTGTCAACACGTATAGACATACACATGTATGCTCACATTTATGCATCTTTAATCCAATTGCTTCTGTCAGCTAATAGTTGCCTGATATCTCCTGAACTTCTCCTAATCAACAGATTAAAGCTACTGAAGCATTTGCTGATTACCATCGGTTGCTTGCACCAGGAGAGAGATACGATGGTAATGCACTTTACCTCGAGTCCCAACCTCTTTGTTTCAGACATGGATTCTTCTATCTACACAGACCTCTTTGTTTCTAAGCTATGGATTCTTCTTTTTACACCTTCACTGTGTTTCTTTAGTATTTCTGATTGTTTCTTGATGTTATGTTTTTATTTTGAATCTTAGTGACAATTGTGATTTTTCAACTCTAACGTGGATCTACCGACCTCGACTTGTAGTGGTAGCAAAAATGCCCGGTTACAAGTCAAAGAGCACGTCGATCTTGTTGGCAGAAGAAGCCATGACTCTAGATTTTATCCTCGACCCCGAGATCACAACCATGGGGAGTCTACTGCGAAGTGGATGTGACTTAAGTTGGGACAACAAAAGCAGGCTCAAATTCGTAGAATATTTTCCGCGGCTCCACTTGGAAATCTCACTTACTTTAGTACTGATTTTAGTGTTCCTTTTCTTTTTGTTGAGGAGGAGAACAATACTTAATAATTTGAAACGTAGAGAGTCAGTAGGGCCAAAACGGTCTACTGTTGTGGTTTGACTTGTTCTGTATGTACCCCTTGCAAAAGACGATTACCAAATTTTTCAGACGAATAGTATACACCATTTCGTCTCCATTGATTTGCATGCTTCCTTTCTACTATAAGAATTCTATTTCGTCGGTTTAGTCGAAGAAAGGGTAGGCCTGCATGCATCTAATCCTTCCCGAAATTCGCAGAGGCGAGAGCCTCGTGCGTAGGGTTGCTCTTTGTTTTTTTCCCATATAATCCACAGAGCGCACTTCCGATTTGGAGTGTCCCTTTCATTGGAAATACCATTTGCGTAATTTTTGTCATCGAACTACTTAAGAATCATAACAAATATCGGTCATTTTTTCCATTGCACGTATACAATTAAATGGCTGCTAAGTACATAAGTAAATTAAATGGCGGCTAACTACATAAATATAGTTGTGTATCTTCTTCGGACCTCGCAAGTAGCAATATATATCTTTTCATCAATAAAGAAATACATGTGATTCAAGACCCTACTAGGCAGAAATCCTGCGTCCACCACTAACTCCTAGCAGAGAAATTACTTGTTTGCTGCTTGAAAGGTCAATAGACATGACCTTTCCCATGGGACTTGATAGTTGGTTATTGTCTCAAATGATTGTGCGTAGAACGTATAATCAAATGTTGATCAGGGGTATTCATATTGTTTTGCTACAGTCTTCTTCGGAGACTAGAGTGTTTATCCGGCGTAGGAGTAACTCAAAGTCGTCGTCGGTCCTGAGAATACTGAGACGGACAGCGGTTTCCGGGAGCAAACATGCTTCCCTTGCGACCAATGATATTAGCTCCCCTCAGTACTGCACTACAATCCTCCTCTTCTTCCCTCTCACACCAACCATGCGTAAGCTGCATTCCATAAGCTCAAAGTTATGGGCAATTTAGATAAAACACAAATCAAGAACAATCGCAAAAGAACGGACGATTGTAGCAATAGACTCCGAATCGAAAGAAGAATCACCTGGAGAAGGTCCCCTGACCTTGTGGGAAGAGGTGCAGAACTGAGGAAGAATTTCCTGGATGGAAAAACGTTTGGACGTTGCTATAACCTGACTCAGTCTTTCCCAGCGCTCTCTCATTGTTTGGTACGTGAATTCAAATATTTCCTTTCCATCCCCTTCTTCTAAAACTACTTTCAGAAGCTTCAGAGCTCTTAACTGAGCATCTCTAGAGACCCCCATCTCAGAGAAAGTCATGTACTGCACCATTCTTTGGTACACTGCTTCATCCTTCACCACTAATGGCCTGTTGAAGAAGATAAAATAGCAGGTTGGTTACTTCATAACTCCTTATTTGTAGCACTAATGTAGCAGTGCTTGTGAGGTTATCGTATAATCGTAGGATAATGATCTGGGAAAGAAATTCTTGAACAGAATCTTCGAGAATGATGTGATAGTGACATTTTCATTGTTACGAGTCACGGTCATGGCTACTTTAGTTTGATATGGACAACAAATGGCCTGTTGAGAATTCTGTACAATGCTAAGAGTAATTCAACCACAGGGTTGATGGACTAATGATCCTTGGAGTTTGCCTTAGGGTAGCCGAACCAAGCCGAGCTTTATACAGCTCGAACTCGGCTTGTTTACTAAAGGAGCCAAAAAACGAGCTCGAGCCGAGCTCTTAATGAGCCGAGCCGAGCCAGGGTAAATTACTTAACGAGCCTCCTTAAATGAGCCGAGCTTTTGCAAGCCAAGCTTTACCGAGCTTATTTACTGAACAAACCTAAAACTCGAGCTCGGCTCGATTTCTAAACGAGCCAAGCCAAGCTGAGTCTAAACGAGCCGAGCCATGAGTTGCTCTTGAGCAGCTCGGTTCGTTTGCAGCCCCAGTCGCAATCGCACTCTTACTCGCTCGCTCCGTTTGGGCCATTCACATATGAGTGTTGTGTAAGTTCAGTAGCAAAATAGTAGTAGCAGTGAATAGTGATGTTAAATACTCCCTCTGTCCCAATTTGTTTGCTCACTACGAAACTACGTGTAATTTTCAAACTAAAAATTAATGTATTTATCAAAATAATTTTTGAATTTTTTTTGCACCGTATTAAAGTTTTCAATGAGATCTATCAAACAAGATCCATATTGATTAGAAAATTATTTTTGCAAGTACATTATTTTTTAGTTTGAAAATTGCATGTAGTTTCGTAGTGAGCAAACAAATTGGGACGGAGGGAGTATTATTTACCCAAATCAGGAGCCAGCATTGAGCTTAGAAATGGTAAAAGTCATGAGATCTTCGTCTGCCGGAGCTGGAATCGCCTAAAATGGGTAAGCAAAAACACTTCACCTGTTCAAGTAGGATTTCGGACATTGGAACCCTAGTTGAAACAAGCAGAGACAGAGACAGAGACCTTCGCGCTCGCGCTCGTCTGATTCGCCGCGTTCTCGGTGATGGTGTGTTCGTTGCCGGAGGTGGAGGTGGAGGTGGAGGTGGAGAGGGAGGCAGGAGGCGCTGCCGGTGGTGGTCGTTGCCCTCCCCCCCTGTACGGATTGAACGAAAATGGAATTTGAGGTTTTCGATTTTTTTTTCTTTGGTAAAATTATTGTCCACGTCATGACATAGGTTCAACCCATGTCATGACCCCAAAACGTCGTCGTTTGGATATAAGAACTCTCGGGCACTACAAGGACGATTCCTACCTATATCGATAATTATTTTATGATCCGAAACATTCTTCTCGTAGAAATTATTATAACACATATAATGTGTGAATATCGCATAAATAAAGTACATACTAGTACTTAATCTAAATAAATTTCTAGTTTTTAAAATGGATTTGGATATATTGAATCATATTTCCTCCAATATCAACAATGCTTAGGTGACTTTAAGTACATTTTCTATCTATTTTTGTGATAATTTAAGAATCCGATACATTCATATTGTAGAATGCACAAAAATACAAATTACGTATAAATTTCATATTAATTGAAAATGAATTAGTACTTGATCTTAATCAATTTATGTTGTTTAAAATAGGTTTGGATGTAGTGAATCAAAAGCTTTTAATAACCGGTCCAACATAAACTCGTGTGACGTGTCTCCCTTAGAACCGACGTCGTCGACGGTGAACCTTAATAACCGGGTACGTTTTCATGCTTTTCAATCGATTTTTCTTTGTAGACATGTTTGCTCATGCAAGTTACTAGTTTCTACCAGGAGCAGAAGAAATCAGAACATCGAAACTACAGATTAGGATAGTTTTCCGTCCTCAAGTGAAAAAATGACCTCCAAATTACACAATAGGAAAAGAAAACTCGGGTTCCGGTTCCGAAATGGATGATTTGGGAGGCCATTTGAGCCAACAATATCCTCATGTTACTGAAGTATCTCCATCTGTTTCATGTATAAGAACTGGAAGTTTCAATAAGAAAGGGGCCCCAAAGCCCAGGAACATCTGTTGATTTGGTTAGCTTTGTTTGTCTCAATTGCCTTGTATATGATAGGTTTCATGGATGATAATAGTGCGATTCGAGTGAAGCACTTGTTTCAGGAAACCCACTTTCAGAAACTGTAATCTTTGAACTTTTCCACATTCACTCATAATTCAATCGTTTCACGTCTTTTGTTGATTTTTTAATTTGACATTTAGTTCTGAACAATGCAGTCAATTTTGTGTTGGTACAGAGATAATTTAGCTCATGGTTATATGACTTATTCTGATCTCAAGAATGCCATCAAGGCATTTGGTCATAAATGTCCTAGCATATCCAGGATATACAGGTGATTGACATAGTTTGGTCAAAGGTTTTGCTTTGGTGTAGGATTAGTGAACTAGGCCTAGTACTTACAACTGTTAATTAGTTGTATTGGATCACTTATGTAGTTATGTTATGTATCTTCGTCCTTGGATACAGTTTTGATTAAATTTTTAAGTGCATTTACATCTGTCTGACTTATTAGGTTGTTTGTTTTCCAAGAGATGACACACCAGATTAGGTTTTGCTAAATTTTAAAAATGTTGGTTTTTTTTTTTTTTTGGTTTGCTTTGCATTTCACTGCTAGGATAACATGGGAAACCACACCCTATACTTCTTTACTATAAGCAGGACTTGACCAATTCAGATGTCTTCTAGTTGATTGTAGGAATTATTAGCTGTATCTCGTTGCTTCATGATTCCTTAAGGCTATGCATGACATCTTCCAATCTTGTTGCTATTACTCTCTTGATGGGTCACTGATGTTTTTTTTCGGTTCATACTTATTGTCTACTCAGAATTCTCATTCAATCTGGATCAATTTCAAGAAAAATTACTGCACCAGTCCTGATGACATAACTTTCAAGTTCTTTGCAAGTGTATACAGTCGCTCTCACCATAACATGTCTCTAAGTGAGGAATTTCAAGGAGGAATTACGAATGGAGCATCTTGGTATGGCAGTTTAAAAAGTAAATCCTGGAATTCGTATTGAAGAGATGATTCTTACAGAAAAGTTGTCAGGGGTTTCTTCTTCTGCCCTTAGTAAAGCACAAAAATAAGATGTAGTGGTCTCTTATTGTCCTTGTCATATATATTCTCTGCTGCTTCAGGTACCCTGTGGCATGCAAGATTGGAATTATATACATGGTGGCTGCTTTGAATTGACTTTGGAGATCAGTGATAACAAATGGCCTCCTGCCAATGAGGTCAGATCTCAGTTTGGTTGTCTTTACTTCGATAGTCGGTCCTATATGCTGGACTGAGAGTTGGAGGGTACTATTAGTTTTCATATGCTATTTCGAAAATTGCAGAGAACTTCTGACAACATGGTAATATTAGTTTTCATATATTATTTGGAAAATTGCTGAGAACTTCTAAAACATGCGTGTTAGGTCAGTTACTTGCTTTGTTCTGTTATTTCAAGGGTACGTTTTCATTATTTTTCCTCCCTTTTTTGATGTCAATCTTTGAACATGCAGCTTCCTACTCTGTGGGAATTCAACAAAATGAGTATGCTAAATCAGTAAATCTTGTTGCAATTCTTGTGCAGGTAAGCTATGGAGTGTTTTTTTGTTGTCTCCTGTTTAGAGTTTATCGATTAGCTTTAGAAACTTCTTCTTTCATTTGCTTTTTCTTTGTAGACATGTTTGCTCATGCAAGCTACTAGTTTCTACTTTCTACCAGGAGCAGAAGAAATCAAAACATTGAAACTACAGATTAGGATGGTTTTCCTTCCTAAAGTGAAAAAATGACCTCCAAATTACACAATAGGGAAAAAAAAACTCGGGTTCAGAAATGGATGATTTGGGAGCCCACTTGAGCCAACAATATCCTTATGTTACCAATTTTTTAATACACAGAGTATACACCATTTCGTCTCCATTTATTTGTGTGCTTCCTTGCTACTAAAAGAATTCTATTGGTTGGAAAATTGTCAAGAGGTTTCAGACTAACAAGGAAGAAGCTTCAAGTTTGTGAATCATTTTTTAAAATTTAGGTGGACAAATATAAGATTTAGTGAGATAAATTTGCCTAAACTGTATTGAGCATACCATCTATGAGTTCAGAACTTTCTGATCATTTTAAGATGAACTAACCTAAAATAGTGCATGAAATTATCATGAAGTGACATACGCCGAGGTTGTAAACGACATAGCGTTCCTGATAGAACATGACGAATCCTTCAGAAAAACAAAATTATTCAAGTTCTTTTCCCCAAAGAAGTCCCCCTCCGACGACCCTTCTGCTTAAGCTGCCCCTGGATCTCGGAGACCACCCTTTTATTTTGTATCCATCTTCCTACTCCTTCATTCTTTCTGGATTTTCAGATGGATCAGGCAAATAGGATGAGGACTAATGAGGGTAGATATCAGCCCTTTCAAAATAAGATTCACTCGTGAGTAGGGATGCAAACGAACCGAGCTGTTCCCGAGCAACTCGTGGCTCGGCTTGTTTAGTAATAAAGCCGAGCTCAAGCGAGAGTTTTAGGCTCGTTTATATAGGCTCGGCCCATTTAAGGAGGCTCATTAAGTAAATTACCTTGGATCGGCTCGTTAAGGGCTCGGCTAGTTTACGAACGAGCCGAGCTCGAGCTCGATTTTTGACTCGTTTATTAAATGAGCCGAGCTCGAGCTCGAGCTCGATTTTTGACTCGTTTATTAAATGAGCAGAGCTTGAGCTCTACAAAGCTCGGCTCGCTTACACCCCTACTGGTGAGTGATGATGGAGTAGTTCATAACCGTACGTACTCCAGGATTTAGTTGCCATATAAGGACCTCTAGCAGAGAAAATAAGCATGAAACTTCAAATACTTGTTTGCTGCTTGAAAGGTCAATAGGCATGACCTTTCTTATGGGTCTTGATAGTTTTATTTATAGTCCCAAATGATTGTGTGTAGAACGTATAATCAACAGATGTTGATCATGGCTATTCACATTGTTTTGCTACGGTCTTCTTCGGAGACTAGAGTG
The DNA here is from genome assembly GCA_036023075.1 of Gaultheria prostrata. NCBI lineage: Eukaryota > Viridiplantae > Streptophyta > Magnoliopsida > Ericales > Ericaceae > Gaultheria > Gaultheria prostrata. The sequence goes on from JAXBDA010002454.1 coordinate 29,798, forward strand.
TTTATCCGGCGCAGAAGTAACTCAAAGTCGTCTTCGGTCCTGAGTAGACTGAGACGTACATAGCGGTTTCCAGCAGCAAACATGCTTCCCTCGCGACCGATGATATTAGCTTCCATCAGTACTGCACTACAATCCTCCTCTTCTTCCCTCTGACACTTCAACCATGCGTAAGCTGCATTCCATAAGCTCAAAGTTATGGCCAGTTTACATATACTTGCTCATGAATATGTAGAATCCAAACCAGGATCTCTGAGAATGCAAATTAAAACAGATAAAACACAAATCAAGATCAATCACAAAAGAACGCAAGATTGTAGCTCGAAAGGAGAACCACCTGGAGAAGGTCCCCTGGCCTTCTGGAAAAAGGTGCAGAACTGAGGAAGAATTTCCTGGATGGAAAAACGTTTGGAGTCTTTGGACGTTGATATAACATGACTCAGTCTTTCCCAGCGCTTTCTCATTGTTTGGTACGCGAATTCAAATATTTCCTTTCCATCCCCTTCTTCTAAAACTACTTTTAGAAGCTTCAGAGCTCTTAACTGAGCATCTCTAGAGACCCCCATCTCAGAGAAAGTCATGTACCGCACCATTCTTTGGTACACTGCTTCATCCTTCACCACTGCCCACCTGCAGAAGAAGATAAATAGCGGGCTGGTAACTTCACAACTGCTTGTTAGTAACATTAATGTAGCAGTTGCCAGTGCTTGTGAGGGTGTCATATAATGGAGAAGTTTTTCAGTGCCGAGCAGGTACCACACGGCGTCCAACATGGTACCCTGTGGCCAATCAAAACACATCGTTTGGGCGTGGGGTCCTCCATTCAGTACAGCGTTGCACGTGCCACATAGGTCCGATGGGCCCGTTCAGAAGGGCGTGGCGCATTTCGATTGGCGGGAGCCGGGAGGGTACCATGTCAGCGAAACACGTGGTACCCACTTGGCACCGATTTTTTTTTCCATATAATGAGTGCTAACACACAACATTTTGCACAACAATATACACGACATGCTTAGGTGGTACTCTATCATTGAGCAATGGATGAGATGCCATTTACATTGCTCAATGCATGATACAGTGCCACATAAACATGTTGTGCATATTGTTGTGCAAAGTGTTATGTTAATAGACTTTCCCATCATATAATAGTACGACAATGATCCTCGGAAGGTACTTTTTTAACAGAATTTTTTCGGAATGATGTGACAGTGGCATACAAAACAGTTATGAGTCACGTTCATGGCTGTTTCTTTTCCGGGTAATTTTAATTTTTTTCCGGGGAATTCATGGCTGTTTTAGTTTGACATGGAATATAAGTGTGGTATAATTCATGATGAATAACTAATCTCAAGTGCAAAAGAGCAGTGGTGATGATCTTGATACTTACCCAAATCTGGAGCCAGCATGACCAGTGAGCTTAGAAATGGTGAAAGTCATGAGATCTTCGTCTGCCGGAGCTGGAATCGCCGTAAAATGGGGCCAAAAATAGGCATGATCATGAATTGTCTTAACCGACGGGCCTTGAAGAGTTGGTTTATTCAGTTTTCCATCAGGGTTGTTTGGCGCAGTTACAAACTCGATTACATTTATTGAGCCATCTGAAGTATTGTTCTTCCATAGGGAGGCATCTCCTTCAAACTTGAAATTTACTGAGTTGAAGAAATCTGTTTGAAGTTCGTACATCTGTAAAACAAAGAATTGAATTCATTGTTCTACCGAAATGCAATAACTCATAAGATTTGCGTTCCTCTAGATTTGCCGAAAACATTTTCTAGAGAAAATTTTCCGAAGGAATATTTTGTACAACAGAACACATAATGATTAATGTTGTTTGTGCTCATTTTTATTTAGACAGAAAAGGTGTCTCATCTTTAAAAGACGGAAAACGTTTTCCTGATAGAAAGAGACGTATCAGCCTTACGCCCGCCTCAATCTTTCGTCACCAACCACCACCCTGCTACTGTTACCACTTACCACTGCTGCCACGACCGCCACCTCCCCTCCCACCCAGGGGCCAAAGGTAAAATTATGTAGATTTCAGAGGAGTTACAGTGCACTTACAAAGATTTGGATGTACACAAATCTTTCCAATTCTTTTTATCAAAAGTAGTGTGGGGTTGGTTAATGAGAAATTGTTGAAATTTGGAAGGATACCTCTCCCTGCCATCACCCATGCCTGTGTCCTCCCCTACCACCACCACCTTACCACGTCCACACCACTCTACCACCACCACTGCTATCGTATCACTAGTACTATTACTTTCAGGGCCAATAAATACTACCAACAGAACGATTTTTGGGGAAGTCATTTTTCGGGGAAAAAATTTCCAACACGCACACAAAAAAAAAAGTGTCTCAAGCTGAGCCAAACAAACCATTAGCCGTAAATAAACAAACAAACAAAAAAAAAAATAGGGAGAGGAAAACATACAGGGTAATAAGGGATAGAAGCCACAACTTTTGCAGGGGAGGAGGAATTCTCGGGGGAAAGGGCATAAACTGCAGCACTCAGGAGTTGGGTTGAGCCTGCTCCAAAAACAATGTACTTTCCAGAAGTAACTGCATTTTTCGCAATCGAATGCAGTTTTCTGATATGCTTCTCAAGCTCATGTGAAATGAAAGAGTGATCCTCAAACACATAGCTCATTCTATGCCACCCTGCCACCACTAGTGCACTACTCGCTGCATGTTGCATCCAAAAGGGCTCCAAGAATACAGGATCCCCACTGTAAAATCAACAACTGAAGAATGTCATTTCTTGACCTTTAATTCATTGACGTATAACTCATTAAATAGCGATTGGCATTCTCTTGCAAAATTAGTAGGACTATGGTGGAAACAAATGAGGAACAGATTGGCATTAAGTAACATGCTTACAACGTTCAGGGTTGTGTTGGCATATGCCGAATCCCGCATTAGAAGTCTACATATAGCTCCTGTGTCTATAAGTGGGGTATAATGTCATTCATAGAATAAGAGTTTCGAATTTGTTTGACAAAAATTTTCCCATTTTAAAGATGACATCTTAATCCGCGGTACACTTATTGATATTTAATTTTGCCTTTTCCAGTCCTTGGTGATCAAGGATTTAGGTAGTCGTGGCTCTTATCTTCTTTTTTTTTAGGTAATTAAACCTCTTTATAATTTACTGTTTTGTATGAAATTCCAGATGATAAAACAAAAAACTTTGGTGATCCGACAGAGAAGACTAACCTGTCAGCATCTGCAACACACTCATCAGAGAATTGAGAGCAATCAGGGCCTCCAAAGCAAGAGTTGCACTCACAAATGGGTTTTCCATCAACAAACAAGCCATCCAGGTAGGCCCTACCATGGCCTGAGCATGAAACTGCTGCCACTGCTTCAGCCTCTGCTGCAGCCTTTAGGCTCCAACTCAGCTGATAATTACTCCACTTCCCCCTAATCAAATGGAGATTTGTGAAAAAGTAGAGATTAAGAGCCACAGAAAACAGAAGACACCCCACAGAGAGCTTGGAGCTTAGGATCTTTGCCATGATTAGTCCTTGGCTTCGAGTGTGTTCCTAATCCCTTTTGTTTAAGGGAAAATTTGGGTGATGATAAACGTGTTTGGAGTGATTATTCAGTGCTCCTGGAGTACCGCCACATGGTGCTCCAGGAGCCTTCTCCACCACACATTTGTGTGAGTTGTGGCAGAACCAAAATTTGAATTAGGAGATGACGCTGTTTGATGATTAGTCCAATTGTGCCATTGTAAATTGTTAGTAGCAATATATGAAAAGAAATATTAAGTTAAACTTTGTCGTGAGCTTTGTTTTTTGTTTAAAAGTAATAAAGGCTTTTTTTTTTTTATAAAACAGAAAGCAATGAAAGCTTGATTCAACTCTTTTGTACTCTTTAATATCAATATATTATTCTAATGATCCGAATCATTCATTCTTTAAATTTCTATTTTTTCATTGTCTGTACAAAATCAAATTATTCGGATCCCGGTCCCTGTTGAACTAATGACATTTGGTCTTCTTCGGTTGGTTTGTCTTTTCACCTCAGATAGCTGTCGGCATCCTAATTTTTTAGGAGGACAAGTTTAGCCCCTTGCTTTTGACTGTCACGGGAGGTTACAAACGGACCTTGCTACATGTACAGAACTTCTATGCACAGAAAATATACAGAGCAGTTCAGGAACCCACACCCACACAAAAGATCCAAACCGTTCATTCATCTTAAAATAATTTTCTGAGGGGTCACGCGGTAAATCAGCTCAATTGGACGTGCTTATGTGCTCAATCCAGAACCCACCCCCGTTTCATTCAAATGTTTTCAATGAAGCAAGGTGGGTTTTGGATCGAGCACTTAAGCACTTCCAATTGAGTTGATTTCCTTAGGGGCCCCTTGGAAAATTATTCTAATATGAATCAACGGTTTGGATTTTCAATGCGGGACCCAAAAGTGGGTCCCCAAACTGCTCTGTACACTTTTTGTGCATAGAGGTTCTGTACCCATAGGTTTACCCGTTACAAACTGAGATACAAAAAACAAACAAAAATATTAGGGTATAGAAAAATTTGCCCAAAAACGTTCAGAAAAGAAAAATAATCGGTTCAGATTCACAAAGAAATGAATGGTTTAATCTGAACCGTTCATTTTTCTTTCTTAGATGTTTTCGGGTAAACTTTTCCTGTACCCTATCATCCTCAAAAACAAAAGCTTAGCTTTTGTCCAGAAAATTTATACCCAATTTTTTTAATCACTCGTTAGTGTTTTTCGCCTTTAGTGATTTTTTAAACATATTTGTTTATTTATTTAGTGTACACCATCTCGTATGGAACTCATTTTGAGATCTCACACAAATAATAAAAGGTGAGACCTCTAATTTGTGTGTTTGAATAATTGGGAAGTCCGATTTATTTTTTTCGTAAATAAGAACGAAAACGTGAAATCGTCTTTCGAAACTTTTCAAATTTCAAAATTCGTGAGAGTGCTAATTGTGAGCAAACATGCGTAACCAGAACTAAATCCTACCAAAGAATCATGCGACTAGCATCCTGACCGAGTAACAAAAATGTTATGCGCAAGGAAGCTTATATCCTGTTCAAAAAAAAGGAAGCTTATACCGAATCATACACAGAATGTGAATGCTTTTTTAATAACGTGTTTATAAAACACGACTTCATATTCTCACATTACTCACATTATATTTATAGTTCGGTGTAAGTTTTTTTGCACGTATCATTTCTGACTGAGTAAACAAACTGAAAAACAATGTACATTGTGATGTCAATACGTGCGAGGTAAGGTCCCACATTTTCAATTGGGATTTGGGACCTCTAGAAGGTACGCTGTGAAGTCACTGATTACCTCAATTACACGAATGGTATCGTGGGGTTGAAGTTTCTAATCTTAATCAGATGGAAATAGGTAGGTTACATCGATCGGTGCTGGTACGAGTAATTATTGAGTGTCTTGAGCACCACACGATGTTCTAAGATCATTAAATAATTATCTGTGACCATATATCATTTCCTTTTTTGCGTGATTATAATTCAACAGTTCACTTTATTTTTGTCACTACTTGGATGTGATAAAACAAGCTGATAAAGTATTTGGTAATTGGACTTTCACGCGGGTCTACAATTTGGAGATTTGTTTTATTATTTGTTCGGCCTAAATAATTATATTCTTCCTTCAATTTTTTTTTTTATTTTTTTCAGAATTTTGGATAGATGTGTGATAAACTTCCGTTTTTTTTAGGCCGATTCGTCTTGACAAGAGAAATTTAAAATAATTATCTAAAGCTAGAAAACTCACGAAAGACAATATAATCCAATACAATTGTATTTTTTAATTAGCTTTTTGTTTTCTAATTTTTTTTTTCCTGATTCTTCCCATCGAGATGAATCTAAAAATTTTAATATTTTGATCAAAAACTAAAAAAAAATTCACAACTAATAAAATAAGCTATTACTTTTAAAATACAGTAATTAATTTAGACTAAACTCAACCTTAATAATGCAAATCAAAAGTAGTTGAATATTGGTGCACCACTCTATGAATATGATCCACCTAAAGGATACAAAGGTTCAAATTTAGGCTAAACCCTCATACGTCATAAATCAATTGTCGTATAACTAAGTGTCGGGACAACTTACGCGCACCTCGACTAATCCTGAAGGATCAATCCCAATAGTAGTACTATTGTCACACAATTGTGTTCTACAAAGTTAAGTCCATGTTAGAATTTTATACCCCTAGAGATTCTCAAACTCAATTTCCAGATGTTTGCTCAATTTTTTTTTTTCTAATTTTCAAAATTCTTTTAAATAAAAACACAAAAATCTTCTTTGAATAATCAAGCATCAGACAGACTTAACACAGGAAAACAAACATGGCTAGGATTTTGTTGGCAATCTGTACCAAATATTACTATCAATCCTTCAATTCATACATGATGTACAACATCTCAATTGTACACACTGAATTAACATATTGCAACGACATTATGGCTAATTATTTTCGATTGTATCAACGACAAGTTGACCATGAACTGCGAATTATGATCAACGAAAAGTTGATTTATGTACGTTCTTCACATGGTTTTGGCTCCATCTTCCTCAGAGACCAATATGTTTAATTTGCGGATCAATAAATCAAAATCATCTTGGGTTTTTATAAGGCTGAGGCGCACGTATCGGCTATCTGCTCCAAATGAAATGCCTGGACGGGTAATTATACCGGCTGCTCTCAGCACTGTGTAGCAATCTTCTTCTTCCTCTCTCTCGCATTTGAACCATGCATAAGCTGCAATGAAAAAGAAGAAGAGTTAGAAAAATGTAGTAATAGCAGTGGCATGAAAATTTTGCTTGCTTAATTTCCTTATACTTTTGTAAGTCAATACTTGATGATTTCTGATGTGTGTAAATGGAGTGTTGACTAATGTTACACAATTCCAAATTCCACATATATGGGTACTCAAATTCCAGTTGGCTCCCAAATCATGAACAAGCTCAAATTCCTTACACATCAAAGATTTGGGAGGACATTTGCTCCTTAGGGCAAGGCAATTCAGAGGCTGCTACAATCATAAGTAACGGATTTTGGAGTAAAGTTCAATCTGGGTAAAGGACTTCATTTTAGAATGATCAGTGGGTTGGGGAGCAAACTTTGACAGAAGCTTTTCCAAGACTTTTTTGTACTGTCAGTTCAAAAAGTCGCTAAGGTATGTGATATTTTTTTAGAGCAAATCTGAGTTGGTCTTTAAACTTTAGAAGAAGGTTATTTGTATGGGAAGGAGGTCAATTGGAGTTGATGAAACAGATGTTACAAAATGAGGATCCGAACATTCAGTCAGTCATGCTACAAAAGCTGGGAAAAGAGCTTTCATGATCAAAATTTTATTCGGCCTCAATGCCGTCTACTTTGGAAGAACTTGTGCCCTTTCAAAGTGGAGGCTTCTGTATGGCAGGCTATGCAAGACAAATTGGCAACAGGCAGTGAGCTCATTAAGACGGGAGTCATAGTGCCTGGTGAAGGTCAGGGTGGGTTATGTCCATTTTGTAAGCAAGAACTGGAATCAGCTTTTCATATTATGCAGTGGTGGGATAAGGTTTGGGTGTGCCCTATCTAATGTGCTGGTGGTTCTCAAGCAAATTCAAAAATGATGCCCTGCAAGCATTTATGATCTAATGATGCCTTTCTTCTCGAATTCCTTTTAATCAGTGTAATTGCAGCTCTTACTATGATTAATAAAATTTCTTTTGCCTATCCAAAAAAAAAAGTCAAAAAAACTAACATTTTTAGAAATGATCCTGAAAATGTATAACCCTCCCTCGTGTACAGCCCCGTCATCCAAGTGAATATGCAAATATCTTTACATAGCAAAACAGAAAAGGGACAGGAGAACCATAATGTAAACGGGGAGAATTGAGTTCAAGACCTTTCCCAACCTGCGCTCTAATTTAAAGCATAAACTATTAAGAATTGGCTCAACAATGTATATCAAGCTATTTAACAGACTCAAAAGAAAGAATGTTACTTTCGTCATCAAATGTCAGCCCCATTCCTCTGTTTCAGTCCTGCTTATGCCACATTTCCCAATAGTAGGAATGTTTGTTTGTTTTTGGTTTATATCATAGTCAAGAGACAACAAATGAATCTTTAAGTGAGAATCACCTGGAGAAGGACCTCTGACTTTCTGGTAGAAGGAGCAATACTGAGGCTCAATTTCTTGGATAGAGAAGCGGCTCGAGACCGATAGAGTCTTGCTCAAAATCTCCCAGCGATTCCTCATTGTTTCGAACCCAAAGTCAAAAATTCCCCTTCCTTTTCCTTGAACAACAAATTTTAGTAGCTTCAATGCAACTAACTGGGTATCATGAGAAACACCAAAGGAATTTTGACTAGTATAGGTTAACATTGCTTGATACACAGCCTCATCCTTTATCAATGCCCACCTGTAGAATACAGAGCAAAATCAACTTAGATTATTATGTTCAACATCATACTTGACCCAAGCAAAAAGGATGGGGGGAAAAATTGCTTCAAACACATCTTGCTTGATTTTGTTCATGCCAATGAAAGCCCTAGTGTTACTTACCGAAAACATAAGGGGAAAAAGAACATGAACTCAGTGTATCCAGAAACATCAAACAAACATTTGGTAGATGACAAGGGCAAAACTGGAAGTACCATGACATGAATTTCTTTGCACTTGAATTACATGTTAAGGTTTTAGTTGAATCATAAAATATATCTCCCAATTTTGTCTCAAAACTACCAACCATACGGGGTGAAAAACATGTAGATGTTAGTTCCATATATTTGGTTGTTCTATCATTTTTGTGTCCATTGAGAGACATTCTCCCCAAATTCATGATTCAAACAGCCTTAAATTTGCAGTGCACATATAAGCATGCCTAGCGGCTAGCACCATATGTCATTCTGAACATGTTTACATGTTTACAATCTATGCCAAAGCAATCTTGGGTTTTTTTTCTCAGGGATTTGCAGGGGAAAAGAAAACCTAAGGGAAACCGAAGGAGAAAACTAACTTTAACAAAACCTCTTTCTTCCACGAATTTGTCTGTAATTATTTTTTGATTGGCGAAAGTCAGTATTGTTAGAATAGTTACATTAGCACCTTCGATGAAGAGTTGAACTCTTCACCTCCTTTCTCCAGGTGCGTTAAGTGCACTCCTAATGCCGTTGGACCAAATGCCTCTTGGCATGAATTCACCTATTATTGAAGTTCCAAACACAACCTAACTACGATGTGAAAGCACCGCTCACTGAATTGGAATTTTCATGTACGTCAACAATGTGATGATATTCAGGAATCATGATGGACATATAACAGTGTGCACGGCAGCCCGCGTGCAGCATGACATTTAAGTGTAGAGCCATAGCTCAAGTACGGTCCTGAGCAAAACAAACAAGATTTTCACATTGGACCCTTAAAAATCTCTTCTAATAGGGTCCCAAAAATTTGTGTAGCGTTCACTAATAGTTGTATTGATGCATAATTTTGGGATTTTATTTTGTTGAATACCAGTGATTTTTCATTTATCATGTTGTTCTTGAAAATGAATAGAACGTGCTATACATCGTTGGGTTTTGCTTTGGGCCCAAAAATGTCAGGACTGGCCTCCACATTCAAATATGAATAAGCAGGGTTATGAATGGTCGTTACCCAAATCTTGAGCCGGCATGGCCAGTGAGCTTAGAAAGAGTAAAAATCATGAGATCTTCATCTGCTGGAGCTGGAATCGCCGTATAATGTGGCCAGAAATAGGCATGATCATTAATAGCTTTGGCATGGGGGCCGTTAACCACTGCCTGTTTCAACAGGCCATCTGGATTGTTCGGTGAAGTTACAAATTCTATTATACTTACATTCCCATCTGTAGCATTCTTCCACATAGATGTATCCCCAAGGAATTTATAGTCCATTGATCGGAAGAAATCAGTCTGTGATTTATATGCCTGCGAAAATCCACAATCTCGATCAAATTCTGGTACAAAGGAGTTATAGGGGTGGACGTGGTGTTATATCATGTCATGACGCGGTGTTATATCCGTTTGTGTCATGTTGTGTCTTGTTAGTTCAGCAATCAATGTTTCAACCACATTTATAGCAATTATAGTAACAAAATAAAAAGCCAAAAATAAATAAAAAATCACAAGATTAGATTGTGGAGCAACCGGATAAAAAGGCTTTGTCGTCACGACCCCGGCCCGGGAGGATAAGAGGGAAAGAGAATGAACAGCAGCATTGAGGAGTTGGGTTGAGCCAGTGCCAAAGACGATGAATCTTCCTTCCGTGACTGCATTTCCGATGATTGAATGCAGTTTACGGATATGTTTTTCGAGCTCTCCTGATATGCTGGTATAATCATTGTACGAGTAGCTCATTCTATGCCACCCTGATACTAATAGCGCACCTTCAGCTGCATTTTGCATCCAAAATGGCTCCAAAAACAGAGGATTCCCACTGCATGGAAACAAAAATAGGATAACAATTTGAGAGCGCGATTAAATGTTACAATTTTGCAGCGATGAATATTGAGAAACATGGTCACAGAGTTACATTGCAAATATTGTGAAGTTATGTTCAAAATTGTTCACTTCATATTTTATGTGCTACCATGTTTATCTGCTCCAGTCATCGGGATTGTTTTATCCTCAGATGGTAAAAATTTATAACTATCTAGAAGTATTTACAACCTTTTTCGGAGTTGCTGTTGGAACCTCAGCGCACTGTGTGCGTCCGGTCTTTTATTTGAACATATACATGCACCTTTTGTAAGTTATGTTATTTAATCTTGTCGGAAATTTCTGGAATTTCGGTGAATGAAGTCGGGCATCCAGAGGGTCTCTCCAGGCAACAGGAAAGTCTCTCATTCCTTCATCGAATTTGGACATGGTTTCATATTCATCCAATGTGGTACGTAATTTGGGAGAAGCTCTTGGTTTCCCTGTAATTATTGTTCTACATTCATGGCGGAATTCATTACAACCTACTATCAAAGGTCTCTGTTGGTGGATACATTGGGATCCTCATTTCTACTTTCAACACCAGTTTTTTGGATTCCAAATAACTATATACTGAGAATTTGCTCCAAGACAGTCTCTGGTGGTGTTTTGTGGACTGTGGTTCAAGCCCGTTTCATCCATATGACTAAGTGGGCCATTAAATATTTCAAACAAGAAGTAGCAATCGTGTAATCCCTAAAATGTGAGGTATCGAGGGAGGACCGAAGGCCGTCTTAACCTTTACCCTTCACAAATCCTAGTAGATATAGGAATGGAGTCGGGATTTTTGCGTAGGAGAGACCGGCTATATCTCTTGAGCAAGCGGTGGTGCTATACAATTTGATGATGTATAGATTTTAATATAACACTAGTAAGATTTTTGCAAATTGTAGCAGAGCGACTGCCCCCGTGCTCCAACCTCGAGTATATACCAGTAGCTGCTCTCGAAAAGTCTTTGCCACTACAATGGCGGCCTCTTATACACCCCAAAACTAACTACAAACTCTCTTCTTCATTTTTTATTTTTTTTAATATCGGATCTCTGGGCTAGCTTGCGCATACCAGGACTAGTTTCGGGACTGGTGTTAACGACCGGCATAACCCAGTGGCCCCAAGAGATTGCTGGCAAGGGAAACTGCCATTATCCCGTGGAACTATGCCCCAAGATCAAAATCGAAAAGCATCATTAGGAGCATGTCCATTAAAGTACTGAATTCAATTTCTTGATAGAACTTTTAGACGCTCATGAAACACACAAATTCTTTCCCAGAGAGAGAGAGAGAGAGGTGGTACCTGTCTACATCAGCAGGACAATCAGGTGAAAATTGAGAACAATCAGGTCCACCAAAGCAAGTATTGCATTCACAAACAGGTTTGCCATCAACAAGCAAGCCATCCAAGTAGGCTCTGCCATGGCCAGAGCACGACTCCGCCGCCACTGCTTCCGCTTCCATAGCAGCCATCATGCTCCAACTCGGCATCCATTTCGTATCCCCAACAAACAAATACACAACCAGTAACACATTCAGAACCATTGAACACACAATGCACGGGCCGTACTTTGGTGGTGGTGGATCAAAGATTTTTGATCCACCCATGTTTTTCTGGGTTTAACTTTTAGTATTTTGGTGAGCCTTTTCTCTTTCCTGAAGTAGGAGGAGAAACCAGTTGGAAAAAATTGGACCTGAAAAGGATGGAATGGAATGGAATTGGTCATGCTTCTGTGGTGTGGTATGTGATGTGATGTACGGCTAGCCAGGAGCTTCATAAAGGAAAATCCAGACTGATATTGAAGTGACGTTTTTGAAATTATTACTCTCTTGGTCCTACAATGATACTCCTATTAGAGCAACCCAACAATAACTCCTCAAAAAAGTTTATGAACAGTGCATATATCTATTATAACTTGACACTTTTTCTATCAACACTCCAACAACACTCCCTATTTTTAATAAATTATAATATATGGGGGAAAAGTAAGAGAGAGAGAATAAAAAATAAAAATAAAAAACAGCCGGCAAAGAGGGGGGAGAGGAGAGAGAAAGAATAAAAAAATGGGTAGGGAGTGAATAGTGCCTCCCTAAATTGGGGGTTTTTTAGGGAGGCTCTATTCATTTTTGTATTTTAGGGAGGGGTTTAGGGAGTTTGTTGGAGCCTAATATTGGGGTTTGGCTCCCTAAAATAGGGATGAGAGCCAATTTAGGGAGTTTGTT